>PNEQ01046401.1:0-19026 GCA_003012365.1 Medauroidea extradentata
ACGCGGTTAGGCTACGAAAAGCATTTAAGGATCTTAGTACAGGTATATAATTTTGCCATTAACTGTTATCGTTCCTAACAAGTATTTTTTTGAGTGTGAAAGTGACCGAATCGGGACTTTTGACGCTGATTTTTATGTAAGAGTAATCATTTTCACGATATTCTGAATATTATAGACCTGTAGAGCGACTCTTTCCCTTGCGTCGCGTAAGATAAAATGATAGTGTTGTCGCTGAATGTACCATAGTAAAAACGGTTCAGCGGGAACCTTGCACGCTAGTTCAGCGCTTGGCTCGTTGAGGCGACGCGGCATTTGTTGGGCGCTTCAAGGTCGACCTTACTGCTCCGTCGCTTTTGAGCCTCTCACGCGCGGGTAGACGGCGCCCTTAAAGATGAACACTACGTACAGTGACTGTAAAGAATGCCGCGCCATGGCTTCACGGAACAATTCGACGAATGAGAAACACGTAGCGTTAATCCGACCACAGAATACGCATTATGCAGAAGAGAAACTAGTGTATATCTAAGGAAAGGAATATTTCGCGAGTTCAACGACATGTGTGTTAGAATTTATTGTTATATTTATACACAAGTCCCGACCATTTGTCCATTAGCTGCTACTCACTGGAACAAGAGACAGTGAACGAATGGACGGGCTCGAGTGTGCATAGGATATTTAATTCTAACATGCAGGTCATTGAATTCGCGAAATTTCACCGTCTCTAGATATAACTAGCCGCACGAACTAACCCAGTGTGACTGAAAGCCATTCACCAATGAGCAGCTGCAGATGAACGTGGGCGAACGAGGCCCGGCCAATAAAGAATTATCTCCAGCACGCAAGCAAATGTTTGTTTGTGTACACACGCAATTGCTTATGTTTTGTTTGTAATTAAAACTCGTGTATGTGGGGATCACACAAAAATGTATGGCAACTGCAGGACAGCTGAACTTTAAACAAAGTACTGATGCAGAATCACCTGCAAAAAAAATAATGTCAGTTGCCGCGACGAAACAGAGTAAGAAGGAAATTTACCAAACTATAAGAGTTTTAGTGTAAGAATATTGTGTTAACACGTTTCAACCGACGAAAAATTGTGACAGTTGAGAATACATAAATTGGCTAACTTCTGAGAAAACACGAGTTTCTATCAACAAAAATTTGTGACAATAGAGAAAGCACAAATTAAGGCAACTCAAGTTTCAACCAACGAAAAACAAATGTTACGGGAATCGGGGTCTTACTCAGTTGTTTTCGTACATTATTTTGCGTGAAAATTACACAGCACAGGTTTTTATTACGAATGAAACATAATATTGCGAAACAGCGCTCGGTTGTGTGAGCGTCACACCTCCCCTCTCCCACCCTCCAGGTCTACACGGGGAGCAACCTCAGTTTGCCTTCTCTGACATCCGTCAGGCCGGGAGGTACCCATCAACCAGTTATTAGGGACCTATGATTTTTGTGAAATGAATTTTGTACCCGATGTGTACATCTGCAGCTATGCTTCGTAGTTATTGGTAGCGTGTCGTTGTGAGGTGACGTTCCTAATTTGACTGTGCCATTCAGGACAAGGTAACAGGACACCACGTGTCTGTGACTAGCTGGTAGAACCCTAAGACTTTAGAGAATTAAAACATCCAATCACTTAGCACGATGCAGAGCTGCAGATGTGTATGTAAGGCACTGAGGTGCAAATTTATTTTTGTGTAAATCAGGGGATCCTATCGATTATGTTAAGTACTTGAAGAGCACGCGTTCGGTTAATTATCGAAATTCTGCCAAACACCTGGAAACTTAGGGAGTAGGCTGTATAGTAGCCGAACTTTGCGAATAATCTGGGCGGCATAGCAGGCAGTGGTTGTTGTGGCGCTTAGCCTCTGTACATGGACATATCAGAGAGACGATCTCAGTGACGGACGGTGGCAGAGACGACGATGCTAGGCAAGGAGTGGCGAGTGTATACTTCGGCTGAGAACCTTGAGAGTGTTTCTACGGTGCATTCTTGTGTGTAGGGTTAGACTATCGCCGTAATTAGCGAGCAGTTCTGGATCAAGACATTTTAAGTGAATCCTGACTGATGTAATTTGAGGACAGACATTGAGTAACTGTTTAGTTGTAGGAGAAATACTAGGTGTTCGGAATTTTTACTTTAAATACACATTTGTAGAATTGTGAATGGTATGCAAATAAATGTTTTGTGTTATTGTAAATTATTTTAATAAGATTTGTAGTAAATTATAAAACGTTTATTTATAATTATCATTTAATTTATTATGTTCTCCATATAGATCGAACTTGACTGCGTCCATGACTCTTAACGTGTAATCAACAGCTAAACGTGAATGTGTTCTGTGGTAAGCGGCGGTACTAAACTGTGACTACACACAACTCTGAGTTATCAATGGATCATTAGACTGGTAGGTGCAGGTATATCTCTAAGCCAGAAGCGTTCAAGAGCCGAATAACTAATTCTCTAGTAACACGACTTGAGTAATAACAACATATTATTATTGGTGCTCAAGCTGTATAGTCGGGTTCAATACCACTCATCTTGAAACACGTCCACACTTCGCCACTGCTTGTAAAGGCTGAGTTAAAGTGGATATAAGCTCTAACACAGTAATGCACAGTATTAAATATAATAATTACAGTCTGACTGGCTACAATCGTACATAGAGGTAAGCACTTACACAAGGCAAGTTTTAGTGTTAAGATAAGTTCGATCAGATTCAACTTTTGCTTTATACTAATACTGTGTAAAATGTTTGGCTAGTCAGAACCCCTGAAGGGATGCTACTTTGTCGCAAGGGAGACTAAATTAGCAGAGAAAAAAGAGCTTGTGTTGTACTTGGCTGTACAGAAAAAGCCTGCCATATTATTTTATATTTTGAAGAGAGAAAAAGCTGGGTTGTTTTGAAGTAACATAATTCCCACAGTATACAAACGAATGGATATCTGCATGAAAAGTCTTCAGGGTTATTTTTAAAAATGCTATAATATTGTTTAAAAATGTAAATATTAAGTTTTCCTTTTTTCTGTATGTAGTCAACTGTATTAACAACAATTTCTTCACAATAATATTAGCCAAATTTCTACGTCATAAGGAACTTCCCTTGTTCATAAATTAGCACCATTTCAGGATGATTTGTTTATTCAAATTTCTCAAACAATAATGTACCTACGACTGTAAATTTTTTTTAGCCGAAGACAAAAGTCATATCATTGTCACTAGAATCGAAATGTTGATACTGGAATAGCAATACAATTATAAAATAATATTAGGATTCCGGGGCGAAATGTTGTAATATAACACCGTTTGTTTTCAATGCGTTATATTTTAATAAACAATAATTTTACTTGTAGTAACCTAGATGCACCCTTTGTGAATACGTTTCTGTATTAGAACCCTGTAGTAATTTTCTTTTTTTTACGAGAAACCAGACTAAAAGCGAAGCGTGTTTTTGTAAACACTTCTTGAACAGCGAAATTATGAGGTCAGTGCAGGCCTACCTTGCGCATTAACTGTATCGTAGCGTGTTACGCCTATTATTTTTATACCATACTGTTTATCTTATTATCAGTACATTTATCAACGAACAGAACACACGCGTAAAAACTATGCTTCTATCATTTTAGAAATGCAGCACGCTTGTTAGAAACGTTTTTCAGGTTTGTTAGGTTATATCCGGTCAGATTGGTTTAGGTTTTGTCAGGATAGGTTATGGGTAGAGACATGCAAAATTCGCGTTATCATTTGGTAGCAGACTAAACTTCACTTTCCTGTACATAACAGAACATAATCTGCGTTTTAATTGGCTACGAACTTTTATATGTTGTCTTTTACGTGTGTTGCGTCTTTACAGAGATTAGCCTTTCTACCGTGTAAGCATTCTCCGCGGCAAGTCACGACAATATCGGCCAGCGGGAGACGTCGAACAAGGCTATAGTCACTTGGAGTCTAGTCAGTCGTCAGAAAATAACGCGAATTTTGCATGTCTCTAGTTATGGGGGATGGTGCACCAAAGCAGTGAATTTTCACAATTTTCGACGTAACTTTTCCCGCTCGCTTATTATCGACAAATCAAGGTTGGACAATCCGGAAATGATACTTTTGTACAACTTATTATATTTCTACATAGTCACAGACACTTTATTTTTGGAGAAGTGGTCGCAGATAGGAAAGAGACATTTTTCCTATCTGCCATCAGTGCTCCAAAAATAAGAAAGTAAGAAGGTGTACAAAAGTTTAATCTACGGATTGTTGAACCTTGATTTTCTATAACAAGCTAAGGGAAAAAGTTATGTCGAAAATGGTGAAAATTCACTTTTTTGGTGCTCTATCCCCCTTATGTTATTTTAGGGTATGTCAAAATATGTTATCTCTTCCAAGGGATAACAATTCATATAATCTTTCAAATTTACCACTGCCGGAAGATTTCTGAAGAGCTTTCCTTCCAAGGAGAAATAATTTTGAATTAGTAAAGCAGTGAAACAAACGTGTTTTAAAGAATTGGGAGGGTTTCCCTGTCGTCCTTGCCACTTCAGCCCTTATAGTCTTGGAACGCACGAAGTACGTTCACCCAGAGGCCTTAATGTTTACTTGGTGGTGCTATTTCTGTTTCATCGCTGTTCGCCGTATAATCTAGCCTCTATCCATATATGATTGAGATTGTGGTTGGTGCTTGTGTTCCAGTGGCAACGGCAAGCTGGCGTCGTGCTCGGCCATCCTCGGCTTCGTCGTCATGATGGTGTTGGACGTGGGGCTCGGCTAAGACGTCGTCTGCATCGCCACAGTCAGTTCCAACACGCAGTGCCAAGACCAGTGACGTATACATTCCGGACCCAGTGCGTCGTAGTCACTTCTCCGCCTAACAGGACTAGGAGTTCGTGGTCTACGTTCTGCCGCAATAAACACACATTCCAATGGCTGTTTTCTTCATAATTTATATGTTTCTGGTTTCGCTGTTGACGAGGTCATTTTGTCAACGTCCCTCATTTCTGGAGTATGGAGTACGTTCCTGTGTATTGTAGGCCAGTGTCATCACTTTTGTTTTCGAGAAATCTGTGTAATGTATTAAAGTGCCGCCTTTGATGATTTCTCTATCGTGTGTCTGATATTAAACACACCTAAAGGATAATTCATGACGGAGTGTATTAATTTTGGGTGTTGATAACTTATTACGAGTAAATCAAAATGTCATTTATTTTAATAAAATTAAAAACTGTTTGGTTTTTCTTTGTTTTGACACTATTCAGTGTGCTGTTGCTTAATGTCAGTTGGGATTTTAATTTATGTTGAAGGAAATTTTCGATTTTCAGGGTCGCATTACTTCTACTATAATTCACTTTACGGGAAAAAAATTGAAAAGACGTTTTCCACTTACTGTTTCATTAGCTATCATAATTAGAGACTGGGAATATTCGCAGGTTCGCTGCCCTGTATGCTAGCGTCCAAGAATATCTGGACACGAGCTGCCTATTGGCTGCCCGCTGACACAGTGATACCACATAATTGAAACTGGAATTAGTCGATTCTTTATTACGGGTTCACCAGCCTGCAGGAAGTGTGAAATATATCAAGGACCGACGCGAAGTTAAAGTTGTTTGAAATCCAGCTTGTGGCCAAAAGTAAACGCGAATTTTCAGGTCCCTAATCATAATTCAAAATTAACAAACCCCGTCCTGACTCGTGTTCTATATATTATGTGTCGAGACACTGGAAAATCGCGGGAATAGTTAACTGTTTGCTAGGCTCCAACGTGATGTATATAACACTGAATGTTTCGTATCAACATTGGCTATCGTTTATTTGAAGCATTTTTCTCTCTACAACAGGCCCAGTTATAACTGTACAGCTTGGACACACAGCGTGTGTGATTTGTCCCAAAACTGTTCACACGTGTCACGGTTAGAATAATACAGTTTATTGGAGACTATTTTAAACATTTTCACGATTTTCCAGTGTCTCTAATTATGTGTTTGTATAGGCATATAATTTCGTAAAATTTAATGACGGCGCACATAAATTGACGTTTAGTGGTTTCCGGACGTAGTTTGTACGTTTGCCGTTTTTTTTTTTTTTTTTTTTTTTTTTTTTTTTTTTTTTTTTTTTTTTTTTTTTTTTTTTTTTTTTTTTTTTTTTTTTTTTTTTTTTTTTTTTTTTGAAAACCGATCGATATTCTGCTCTGAGTTCTGAATCTTTATGTATGTATATTCCATAGATTATATAAACATACAGACGGAGTATTGGGTTTGTTCTATGGCGAGAGGGACGGGGAGAACCATCTGTCAAGTTGTTGGTTACCACAGCATGAAAACACCTATGAGAACAGCTGACTGCACTTCGCCATATTGTTCCGTGAATAAACAACGTTATCTTGACCCCAGGCCGTGTTTCAATCCGCCCAAATAGTGCTCTTTCGAGCTCTCTGGCGTACGTCATCTTGATTACAACGATGGTTTGAAGTTACTGAAGAAACGTGCGTCTTAAATTGCAAATATTTCAGTACGTATGCATTAATAATTATTTCCAATGAACAGTTATTTATGACGAGAAATTAAGTTAAAATTTTATTCTCTAATATGCGTTTAAATACACAAAATAAAATATACAGGCATCGCCTATAAACAGCCATTCGTCGCTTGATATTTGACGCCGGTAAGTTAAAAATTATTTTAATTGCACACAAATGTATTTAGTGTGTTTATAACTTCTTTCAATAAAATTTTTCGCACTAGTGACCTTTGCATCGTTACTTTATAAATACGAGAGAGCATCGTCCCAATTGAAGAGAGCGAAAGTACCAGAGAGCAAACAAGAGCTCTCTTTTGTTGTTATGCGAAAGAGTACTCTCTCAACAAAGTACTTTTTAAATTGAGACACAGACCCCGTATACGCTGCTAATGCTCTGTCTGTATTGTTCCCTTATCTCTTGTATAAACCGATACTGTGGTTTCGTTCATGCCCCAGCGGCTTTCGAACCCAAACCGAAAATATTCGCAGAAGTGTCATTTTACGTCTTTCCGAAAGGGCATAATATTGCAATGCATTTGAAGATTATTTTTAATGTATTTTAGTTCCTGAAATGTGCGTTGCGTTAATATCAAATGTTACGCTTTGAAACTGCCACACAGAATGAAATGTTTGGTACAGCCAACATTGTTCATGTTTGTATATGGCGAAACAAGCGTGCGGAATTTGAATCAACCACCACGCAGGTTTAGTTTTCTGAACAAGAGGGTTTATTCAAGTTAAACTTGCCTTTCGTTAGAACAACGCAACCAATATTTGACACATTTCATATATTACTAAAGCAAAAAAAGGATTTGTTCGGTCAAATACGTACTTTTTTCGTCATTTACAAACGTATACATGGTTGACTCTAATAAACCTTTGTTCTCTGTACATATAATCTTTGCGGCGAAAGAACTGTTATAAATTATTGTTTTATAATTCTTTCAGAGTTATATGTAATAGTCACAAGCATGACTGGGTGAAATGAATCAATTAAATGTACAGTTAAAAACAGTAAACAGGAGAGCGAATTGAATGTGCTTAGTCGGGTTCTTGAAATCGCTTGGCCAAAGCAGGCATTTAGATAGTTTCCTTGTATCAGTTCATGGAATTTTAATAATAATGATTGTATACACTGGTATAGGTGTCAATAATCCAGGGACGTGGACAATTTTCTCTTCTTTTTCCTAGTAAATCATGAATATAAATTATATCTTATAATTTATGTACAGTGTTTTTTTATTTCTAAATCAAGCAAACTTAACTCATCTATGAAAGATCAACAGAACTGAACATCAGCCATTATAATCCACTCACTCAACATTTTGCAAGTTGTGTATGCATAAAAACTTATTTTAGATTTTATACATTATACTGTGTTAAATTGGACCTAGAGTGTACCAAGCATCAAATTTTGAGCAGCTAGCTAGTTATTTTTCTTGTATAATCGCTGTTCTTGAACGACATGTGTGTTTACAGTTGGCCTGCAAATATGACCCATTGTTTGTTTTATTTTAAAAACTGTGATTTGGAGTGCAAGTATTTGTGTGTTGTTAAGTTAGTGTGCCAAATATTACGTATATAAATATTTATTTTATTTTTATTTTTTAATGGTGGATGAAAATGGAGTAGCTATTAGTTACACATGTCACGACTGGCAAATTCATGAATGCTTGCGTGAATAGTCATTGTTTCAGTCCTCTTTATTTAATTTTGTACCTTGGCTTTGGTTTCAACTTCGTAGTAAGTACACAATCTACTTTTTTTTATCACTGGCTTTAAGTTTTTATTCTAACTAGGAGAACTCTGTTTGTAAATTTGTTTGTGTTAAATTATTATCCCTATCTGACAGTTTTGTGTTATTTGGGATGTTTAAAAACTTTACACTGGAAAAAATAAGTTTCCTAAACAGTGCTACAATTTTTTCACCCATACACAGTGTGGAACACAGCTATTCTTCAGCTTGTAAAACAATAATCTGCTGAACATAATTACCATACAAATCTCGTAACATCAGAATGATGTGTGTCAACACGAAAATACTACCATTGATGTGTATGAAAAGTACTTGCCATGCCTAATTTCGTAACATTCCTATGTAACGGTGTCATAAATTTACAAATAATTTTTACAGTGGAGAGTTTGTGGGCAAAAAGTTTTTGATTAAAATTATAAAAAGTGTCTGATGTGTTGTGATTCTAGATCTATAACTTTTATTCTACAGTGGCGCTATTTAAATTAATATCGACCTAGACTAGGTAAAAATGTTAACTCCACAAAACGTCTTTTCTTGGCGATTTCTAATTTCAGGTAGGCTGCCAAGCGCATTTCCTTCGGTATGTATAAATAGTGATATTTTTAAATACTTATTCTAATTGAACTGCTGCCGTACTTATTGTAATGCAGGGCCCACACGACGCGAACTGGTGTTCGTAGGAAATCTTGTATTAGAATGTAGTGTGAAGTATACCACATAAATTTCGTTCGGAACGAGTTTACGCACAATATTCTTGCTGTGCTTCCTGAATAAAGTTTACATTTCTGGTACCTACGTTTTGAAATAACCTCGATAGCTAATGTCGTTTCTTCATCTTCTCAAAAGTAATCTCGCCAAAAATGCTGTATTTATATTGAAAACGTTTCACAAACGACAGCACAGAGAATTCGGGGGAAAAAAATAGTGCTTTATTAACGACAGTGTTTACTGCCCATTCCACAGGTCATGATTTTAAACAACATAGAACGACTATTAGGGTAACTAGTTCCACGCAGCTTGTATCGTCTTGCTAAAAATAATAAAAATTAAATAGAAAATGCCCAGAGTCACTGTTTTTGGTGAGAATAATTTTTGCATTAATTTGTTACTGTGCTAAGGCGTCGCGAATTTAGGACCCATTTTGTGTCGTATGATACGAGCTTTATTTTTATTTATTTTTTTACTTCGTAGTTGTTTCCACCAGGAGTGGATCCAAGTTCAATTTCAGCTGGGGCTAGGAGTCAGCTCCCACCCCTTCCACCTTTCTTTTTAACTTCTGTGCCCTCTCCCCATAGCTGCTGAAGTAAAAATTTCAAAATTCGGCCAATCCGGCGCCCGAAGCAGACTGCCTTGGCCTCCCCCCTCCCCTCTCTTTTCCTGGTTTCTACCTAAGTGAAAAATGAGCTCTGAATGAACGCCTCAAAAACTAGAAGCTCTGCAGGATTGTTATGGAGACTCGCTCCTCGGGAAAAGAGTTTTGCACAAACTAAATTTGAACGTCGTACGTTATCATCCTCAGTTATTTTTAGGTTATTGGTCGCGTGTATTTGCGAGAAGACGTTTCTCATTTGATCGCACCGGTTAGGAAACGTTTACTATGACGTCGAACATTTGTGATTCGCAAGATACTTAGGGCTATGCCTACGAACCATTCAGCCAAGGATGTTAAATGATTGTAGAATAATCTAGTCATATAAGGACGCTAGCTTACCTCGAAGCCCTTGCGTGAATAAGGATATATATATATTAAATTATATTCGGTTGGGTTCGTTCACCCTCCATGATATCGCTTTCGGGCAAAAACCTTTTTCTTCATTTAGATGAGAAGAAAGCTATTACTGCAAGAATAAAAATTTGGAAGACAATTTATAAATACACAGAAAAAAAAACTGTTTTCTGGTGGCCATATAATGTTTTGTCCTACATAGAACTATGTGCTTGCTCCCTAGAACTTAACAATAAATTTGACGAAGTCTATAATGACAAAATATTTTGTAATGGCTACAATAATTTTTTTCATTGAAGTCCTTTTCACGATAATGTGACTGGCATTCGTACAACTAGTGACTGAAGCATCAGAATATGTACTTACAATTAACTATATTTTTACACATCAGACTGAGTTAGGTCTACTTTGCCTAATGCACTTGCCATGCGTATATGTTTCCTCCCTAGTGATACTTTTAAAAAATGAAAAATCCTTATAACGCTACAGTTATACTTAAATGCTTGTTAGTTTTTTTGGATTCCTAGTTTGGCTAGATTTTGTTATATACTTTTTTGAAATAAATACATTTATTTAAACTATTTAGGGTATCACTTGGGGATTAGCACGTATAGTTAGTCACGTATTGATGTTCCTGGTTTTTTTTATTTATAATGTGTATGTAGGAACAGGAAGTGTAGTTTAGGAACTGTGGGAATTGCGGGCACAAAGTATAACTTTCGTAATTTCAGGTAGTTTAACATTATATTCTTATTTATCATTGTGGTCAGATCACTTGCTTCATACGAAAACGATCAGAGTTCGATTCCCTGTGGAGTTGGCGCTGGTTTGCGCAAGTAGTAGACAGTCTGAGGACGTTGCAGTTAGCGTGTGAATTTCCTCGGGAGTTCTTCCGTGTACCCCGCTCTTAACATTTCTCGACTACTCCATACCTTATATGCGAGGTTTTTTTTTCCCAACCTCCGATCGGCTGTAATAAGAAAACGGGAATGAATTAGGAAATTATTTTAATGTCAAAAGAAACGTACATCTTTACACTATTTTTCCACATAATCACCGTGTTTATTGAGGCATTTGTCGTACCGATGCACCAGCTTGCCGATACCCTCCTTACAGTCCGGATTTGGCACCGAGTGTCTTCCACATTTTTCCCCACATTGAAAAAGTGGCTTGGAGGACGATGCTTCAACACCCACGATGAACTGCAGGACAATGTTAAAACGTGGCTGAATAGGCAGGAGGCATCATTCTTTACAGAGGGTATCGGCCAGCTGGTGCATCGGTACAACAAATGCCTCAATCCGCACGGTGATTACGTGGAACAATAGTGTAAAGATGTACGTTTCTTTTGACATTAAAATAATTTCCTAACTCATTCCCGTTTTTTTATTACAGCCGATCGGAGGTTGAAAAAAAAAAACCTCGTATTATCACCTTGAAGGCGTCTATACAAGAACTCAGCAAATATCTGCCCCGTACTGTATCGCACGTTTTCTGTCGGTATCTCGATCACATAAATACAACTTGAATATTTACTGAATTAAAAAGCCCTTCAGCCGTAGGTTAGCTACACAAATTATTTGTGGTTAACGAGATGGCTCTTATTTGTGCGAGTTAAAGTCACTATTGGGCCCTATTTAGAATAAACAACCAAAACTGTTTGACGTAACTGTGCATTTATTTAAAGGTTTCGGTGCACTGACAAGGATTTGAAATCCAAAGCGAGTATTCATTTGCTGGTACAGAGGTTAAACGCACTGAGCTGCAATACGCATTCCAAGTTTTGGACATGTGAGATGTTATGCGATTTTTATAGTGTCAAGAGTCGTGCATATAATGTATGACAGTCTTTTATTCGGTGACTGTTTTGAGGTTATTGTTATTAGCATTTTTTATTTGGCGTAGAAGACATTTTCCCTAATATTTTAATTGTTCATGTTATCGAAAATTTGCAAGTTTAAATAGTAACTTCTGTGACACGCAAATGAAACTGCCTATTATTTGACCTACTCGTGATCGTTTGAAATAATAGAACTACATGCTTAGAGCCGGAAATCATACATTCCATGTTAATTAACAGTATATTTAAACTTTGAACAATACAAAATATATATACAATTAACTCACAAATCGTGAGCCACACCTTGATTATTTTACTTGCCTTCTTTATTACAGCTGTAGATTGGCGCTGTTTCAAAAGAAACCTGAACATTGGTTACATTTCTAAATTAGTAATTTAGTGCAGTGTTATAGTTTTCGTACTTGCAGAATCCAGTGTACTTCAGCCGATGTTTGAACTATAGCAATAAGACTACCTTCTTGTTAGTGTGATTTGAACTATAGCAATAAGTATGTGAGTGTCCTGTAATGGTTGTGGATGATTATTTAAAATGTATGACTTTGTACTCTTGTTGTGTCACAAATAAAATTCGTGCAGTGTTTTGTGTGTTCGTCTGTTTTTTTTATTTTTTTTTTTTACCAAAGGGTTTATTATAAAGTCTCTGAAACGTCGGAATTGGCTGAAAACTGCAGTATACATTGCCGTGTGTATATTTGAATTAGCCAGGTAATGGCCGATTTCACGATGTCTGTTTAAAGTATTGGATATCTGACCATATGATAAATATGAACGAAACTTTTAACTACTGGCTAAAACGATAGCGTTTCTGAAACCACTTCTCCCATTTAGGAATGTTACGATTAGCTAAGTGCTGGTTAATGTAAATTTGGCAACCATGCAGTGACGTTTCACGTTGTGATTGGGCGTTGAATAGTTTTTTTTAATTCGCGGTTAACATTAGCTTGTAAACAATGCACGAAAGAGGTTTAAAGTGCATGCCCCGGTAGATTTATTACCTCTGAAAACTAACTTCTAATTACCCTAGTTGAAAATTGTTTTCATATTGTGGAATAGAATGTAAAAAACCGACGCAGTGACATGGAAACAGAAAGAGGAATATTTCGAGACAGTTGCAGCCAAGTTCAATGTTCTTTAAGTTTTTTTTTGTCCGCATACCGACAAAATTTTAAAAGCGAATTACGAAAACGTAAAAAGATCGACACAAAAAAATAATAGCGAAGGGCGTACGCAAGTCTTCAAGGCGTAATGTGGAATTCCACGAGAAATTCAAAATTCGAATTAAACATGGACGATAGTAAGTAGGCTTGCATTGAAACTTATATTTTGTTTCACTGTTAATGCCAAGTTTTGCTTTGCAATCTCCGATTATATTTGTATAAAATTACTGCAAGAAACTTTCTCCTTGTTCGTGTTATTTATATTCGGCGAGCATAAACACTCAAGAATGAAGCCAAATATGAATTGCAGATTTATTTTCAGTAGGTAACAACAGTCTTTGTTTGAAATAATGAGACGTTGAAAATTACGGTTTTTTTTTTGTCATGATCGTTGAGTAAAAAACCGTTTAGATTATATTTTTTTCTTTATGTTCTATCAAAAATTCTAAGTGTTTTTACAAAAAATAAGTGGGTCTTCCGTGTAACCTAACAAAAACTAACGTCTTCCTCTCAACATTTAAAACAAAAACATAAAATGATAGAAACATACATTTAATAAGCTAAATAGGCTAATTATTATCAATGTTAAAACATGAAAGAATATTGATAGTGTTACTACTGTCAAGGCATCATGTTTATCGGCCATCTTGTTTGATCATTGGTTTTCATTGTTTGAGGCGACCATGTTTTCCCCCTGAAATATTTTCCTTGGTCATATTGGTCATTTTTGTTTGTTTTGTAGTTTGCTCGATAGCCCTGCAGTCGCCCATGTTTGTTTCTTTTGCTGGCTGATAGATAGAGTATGTTGGTGTGGGGATGTTGATTTACTTGTCTTATTCTGCGGGCGCTAATGCATGCCTCCTTCAATATTTTATGTTTACCTTATAGTACCTATGACATTTTCATCTGAAGTAACGGTACTACTTGTTCTCTTTTGCTGTTGAAAGCAACACATGAATTCAGAATAAGTGTTAAAGAATGAAGTTATAACAAGATAAGATATTTGTTTAAAATTGTATACACCCGCATGATGTTGCAATTGTAAAGACCCTATTTGACCAACAGCTCTCACTGTAGTCCTCTGCCTGCGTTTCAAATGCGTTGAAGCCAGTCGTGATTATAATTTTTTGACGGAACTACTTAAGAGGGCGTGGTACATAATTCAACGCTAAAAGCATTAATCTATAACTGTAGGTTTCTTGAAGCTAATTTGCGAAAATTAAACAATGGCAATCCTAGACAATAGTTTTAGCCAACGTTTTAAACAAAATAGTTTCCAGTGTTACGTACTTCAGAGGCACAATCTCTGACGCCGGAACCTCGTGCATTTAACTGCGGCACAAGAGATCACGTGTAACAAGTACCTAGTAATTCTAGATAAATATTTACTCATAAAGTTGGCAAATACCATTATCTAGGATTGTCATTGAGTATTTCATCCATATTGGCTTCGAAAAAAGCGTAGGAATCAATTTATGTTTTCAGCGCTTACTTGTCTACCACTAACTCTTAAGAGTGCGTGGTAGATAAATGAACGCTGAAAACATCAGTTGATTTCTACGTTTTTTTCGAAGCTAATATGGATGAAATACTCAATGACAATCCTAGACAATGGTATTTGCCAACTTTATGAGTAAATATTTATCCAGAATTATTACTAATTTGTTACGCGTGATCTTTTGCGCCGCAGTTAAATTCACGAGGTTCCGGCGTCAGAGATTGTGCCTCAGAAGTTCGTGACACTGGAAACAATTTTGTTTAAAACATTTGGCTAAAACTATTGTCTACGATTATTATTGTTTAATTTTCGAAAATTGGCTTCAAGAAACCTACAATTGAGGACTTAACATTCAGAAGGGGCTAAGTACCACTTTCGACAAAAATGAGTTAGGTACATAGAAAGGTGCCAAAACATTAGGTGGAAGACATACCTAAAGCGCTATCTCCTAGTGATATTCATGCGCGCCATACATCAGCACAATTACATGGTTGGAGTAACATCAACGCGTTCTACTTCGTTGGAAAAATATGTATTGATGTTCATAAGTGTTTTGTATTAATTACTGTTCGATTGCTCCTATTTACTACTGTCCTATTGTAAAAAAAAAATATGTGAACGCATTTGGATAATTCCTTGTCCATTTGTTTGTCGCAATATACTGTTTTCGTCATTATCTCGAAACTTACCTTTTGGCACTTAGCTCCTTATGAATCTTAAGTCCTCAATTATATATTAATGCTTTTAGCGTTGAATTATGTACCACGCCCTCTTATAACATGCAGAGAAATATTTACGTATGTTCAAAAATTCGACACGCTTTTTGAAACATAATTCTCGGGGCCTCTCAGTATGATTGGAAACTAATTTTTTTCAGATTGACATAGGTCCCTATACGGGAACATACCAAACATTATTCGAGAAACACAATGATAGAAACACGCATTTGACCTTTTACATTGTGTTCGTTTTAGTTGTTGACTGTGCTGTCTTATTTTTGGTTTTCTGAGTTTTCTTAGTTTTCATAGTTTTTAACGGTGTTTTTTATGTTGAACTTTTTAATTTACAGTTTGTATTTTCTGTGATTTGTCACAATTCTTGTGATTTTTAAGGTTTTGTTACTTATGTGTGTGTTGTTTACAGCCAGTTCGGCTTGTTTTTTTTTTCTTTATTGTTTTTCTTGGTTCATATACCACTGCAATGGCGTATGTGCACAATATTTTCACTAAATCATTTCCACCCATTGTAAGAATTTTTTTAAAGTCTTATTATATACGAGAAGGACAGAGGTAGGAATACATAAGAGATACACAGTCAGACAAAACTAGAAGAAAAATAACTATAAACAAAAGAGATAAAAACAATAATAAAGTAGGTAGAACTCCTTAGTAAAACAAATATATCAAGTAAATACTCACTGGTAAAATAACTTAATTGGCACAAAAGTCAAGCAGCAAAACAAAACGACAAAATGAATAACGAAGAAAGACAAGGACAACAAATGATGCAACACAAGAACAGCGAGTATTGACTTGATATGTTTGGTTTACTCAGAAGTTCTTCCTGCTTCGTTATTGCTTTTAACCCTTTTGATTTATTATTGTTTATAATCGTTTTTATTATTGTTTTTTTCTGACTTTTTGTATGTCTCGTGTAAATCTACCCCTGTCCTTGTATACCACTTTTGCTTGGTTAGACAGCTAATAACTTTACTCCAACGTAAAGATTTCAGAACTACACTTCCCACAAATATAATTAAATAATCACTTATTTAAGTCCCGCAGACTGCACTGCACTTTTTAATTTACCGTTTGTATTTTCTGTGATTTGACACAATTCTTCTTGAGATTTTTCAGGTTTTGTTGTTTATGTGTGTGTTGCTCACAGCCAATTGGGCTTGTTTTTCCCCTTTTATTTTTCATATCACTGCAATGGCGTATGTTCACAATATTTTCACTAAATCATTTCCACCCACTGTAAGACCTTTTAAAGACTTATGATGTACAAGGAGGACAAAGGTAGGAATACGTAAGAGAAATACAAAAAGTCAGACAAAACAACATTAAAAACAATAATAAACAAAGGGGTAAAAACAATAACAAAGCAGGCAGAACTCGTTGGTAAACCAAAAATATCAAGTAAACACTCACTGGTTAAAAAACAATCCATTTACATAAATGTCAAGCAGCAAAACAAAACGACAAAAAGAGCAACGAAGTAACATAAGGACACATAAATTATGCAACATTGGAACAGTTAGTGCTTACTTGATATTTTTGTTTTACCCTGGAGTTCCACCTGCTTTGTTATTGTTTTTAACTCTCTTCATTTATTATTGTTTATAATCGTTTTAATATTATTGTATTGATTGACTTTTTGTATGTCTCTTCTGTATTTCTACCGCTGTCCTCCTTGTATATCACTTTTACATTGTTAAGCCTCTAATAACTTCACTCCGACTTAGATATTTATGAACCATACTTCCCATAAATGTAATTAAATATTCACTTATTTAAGTCCCGCAGGAAAATTACTGACAGTAATGCACTGCACGTCAGTTGAGTGGCTTATGCACGTAGATGTGGTATGCCATTACATAAGCCCGGAGAGCAGCACCCATATCACTCCACTGATCTTGTGCCTCGCACACAAATGCACTGTGCGTGGTGAGTGGCGGAAGAACGCAGGACGGGCAGGCAGAAGAGAAGGAAGGCTCGCCCAGAGCACGGAGCGAGCACTAGTGCGCACAGCTGGCCGCGGACCACGTCGTGAAGTTGCCGGGTCGGGTCGCCGTGGGTGACGGCCCGTTCTCAAGGACACGCCCTGGCGGCGGAGGCCAGGAATACCAGAGCCGGACTCGGGAGATAAGAATGCGGTCCGGCGGTCGTTCCCACGGTCGCAGGTGTGCGGGGGCGGGCGGGCGCGATGGTCTGTCTCCCGGCGCCTGCTTCATGGATGCTGGAGAGAGAGGGGGAACCTTGAGTGTCTGCAGCGGGAACTCCTGCAGTCGGCCGTGACGTCACCGCCCTCACACTTCCGCGTCGCTGCGCCGGCGCCGCTCATCAGCTGTTTCTTATATCTGCGCGCAAACACCCACTCATACATACTGGAAGAATTCATGAATGAATAGATTTTGGACAGCGCTTAAGGTTCCTAACTACCTGCGCTTGAAACGCATTGCAGCGGGTTACAAGTAATCATATCTGAAAAAAAAACATCTCAACGCACATTACATGTGTACATTTATAAACATTTCAAACAATATTGCAATTAACTCGAATCTTTTTTAACCAAATGCTTTGAAAAAATTTGAGACTGTGTACAGTCATAAGATACACAATTTTTCCAGAGCGATTTTTTTTTAAAATAATGTACCGTTTGCTACCGAAAAATTATTTTGCAACATTTTAGATTATTTTGACAAATAATATGTGATATTTCAGAGGCAAAAATAAAAAAAAAAAAATCCGTTTGGTGTATTGCAACAGAAAATTTCCGATACAACCGGTAATATATAAGTGTTAAAACTGCCAGAATGAATTTTTGATATATTTATTAATTTGCGTTAAAAAATATTTTCGAAGCCACTGAAATACTAAAGAGCAACGTCGGTTTTGTGTCTCACAAACACCAAAGCAGTCTACCTAGATAAGAACCTTAACATCTAGTTCTTACGCACTGGGGGTGAGGGGTGACATGATGTACGGAGCAGCGCCGGAATGAAGAGGCGAAGGAAACGGGAGATACCTGAAAAAAACCCGCCGACGTGCGGCATCGTCCAGCATGATTCCCACATTCGGAAATCCTGGGACCGACCCCTCTGAGAATCGAACACGGATTGTCTTGGTGGGAGGTGAATACTCTAGGCATTGCGCCAACCACGACCCCGCAGACGTACTGGATACTGGCAATTTTATAAGGGAGCAGTATTGCCTTTCGTCCCCCCTCCATCATCCCCCTTCCATTTTATCTCCAAAGTTTGATTTTAGTCGAGCAAAATGCTGGGTAAATCATAGTTAACACTAATGTGATATTCATTTTGCTTTAGTAAATAAAAAATACAACACTTTAACCATTAAAAACCTGTGCTTTATAATAGAATCAGCCATTGTAAAAAGGCACTGCGTCCAAAAAATCGTAAGTGTGTGAGTAGTGTAGTAATGCCGGTTCTATTGCAGGAGCCTAGGAGCGGGATCCGGGATCTTTTCAGTATGTGTCTCGTATATATTAGTATATGGTTTACCCACTATCTTGGTTAGTGTCCGTTTTCTTAATACCTAGCAACTCTCATTAGCTCCACCCTCCATCTTGTTTTTTTTTTTAAATTAGTTTTATAGCTGTCCTATAGGTAGGTCTGCCAGTAGTTACTGGTAGTCTCCTAGATGGCATTGATTATTAAGACTTTGGTGCTGAGCCTTTCCACCAGGAGAGCTAGTAGCTATACCAATCGTCTTGGTTCCAGTGTCGTCTGCTTGATAGCATTAGTGTTGTTTGTACTACTGGTTTAGTCC
>PNEQ01046402.1:0-19026 GCA_003012365.1 Medauroidea extradentata
GATCACGATATTTTCTCTCGGTTACCCGATACTGGGCGCAGGTGGTTATCATGGAGTAATACAATCCATGCGGCACCCGAGGAGGCCTTTTAGCGCTGCCGCCACTGTATTGTATTTCGCCGCCCTGCCCGACAGCCACGGCGCCGAGGAGTGAGTGGGAAGGGTGTGTCCTAGCTCCGCCACCACAGTATCGTACTACACCGCCCAGCCAGACAGTCGCGGCTCGCAACAATATATTCCTCGTGTGCCCGGCAAGTGTTGAACCGTGTAGAAAAAGACGTACTTTGTTGTTTGATACGCGCCTCTATTAGGGAAGATACTTTTCTTTCGTATCAAAATGTTTCATAGCAGTTCAAGAAAACTTGTAACTGGCAGCTGGTAATGTCTTTTGAGCACGTTTGATGCTGCTTTCAGATTAATTCTGCATTCATACGACGACCTTGGTTGCCACAAACGTAATTTCTATAGTTAGATTATATATTATCTTCTGATTGGTGTTGCTGTGGTCAGTCAGCTCGCTGTAACAATTTAGACAGTAGAATGTGTCTAGGCATCTTCAACATTGTATCCAGGAAAAATAGTACATTGTACAGTCTTGCAATGTTTTTGTTTCTTCCGTTGTTTCAGGAAACACATAGCCTACAAAAAATGCGTACTTAACTACGTATTTAGTACGAACACTTTACTTGCAGGTAACTAGAATAGAAAATCTATTAAATTAACTTTTACACTTTTTGTGCACATAATAATTAACAAAATAACTGTTAAAATCTAAAACTAAAATTTTGTATGAAACTATTTTAACCACAATGAGGTGCAGAGGCTTATTTGATGTGCACAGGTTTGGGTTATTCATGACCTGATTGGAAGCACTCTGAACACAAACTGTGTCACGTATAATAAAACCTGTTTAAGTCAGTGCTTCTAAAACTACGTCAAGCAAAATTATTAAGGGTGTTCAGTGAGAAAAAACCGTAATTTAATATTTGTAGTAAATTGTGGCGCTACTCCATACTTACATTATTTCACTCCTCACCAGACCTCGATGTTAGGCACCGAACAAAATTGCTCACCCACAAATGCCCAACCAACTGCAAGAATAAATCGACTACAGGTATTTTACTTCATCTTCCTTCGCTGAAAAAGCAATTGGCTCCGTTTCCTACTAAGATGCAATGTTCGCTTTCGACGTTTAGCTCTCAGATTTACTTTTATTGGAACGTCGTCGCCCTGCTGTTATTTTGCATGTTTAGTGAAACCGTAGCCATTTACTAATCCCGCACGCATTTCCTTTTTTGAAGTCTTGCTTGTATGACACATATCCACACTTTTTTTCTGACACGTTTTATTCTTCATTTTGTTTGGTATCGCAAGAGATTTGAAACTGTTTCATGTTCTGTGTTGGAGCACTAGGGGTACACATACGAAGGAGAGCAAAATAATTTTGTGAGTTTCATATTCAATTTTTAACTGGCCTGGTTCAAAATGATCTGCACAAATTATGTAGTAGGTCAGGGAAGTATCTGGAACTTTAGAAGTTTATCTTTTCCACTCTTTAAAACCCACTCCAGGCATCTAAAAATTAAAAAAAAAAAAATCTACCGATCTTACAGTACTATATTTACAAATTTGTATTTATATTTTAAAGCTTTTTTAATTACTGAAATTTTGTAAACTAAATCAATAAACTTCTATGCACGAATATTCAGAGCTCAAATTATTAGTGAATGATGAGTTAGTGGAATGCTATACAATTATTGTTCGTGGGATAAATGTTTTACTGAAAATAAACAAAAACCACAAATACCAACGGATTAAATAAACTGCAAGTTTATACTGAGTTCAATTCAGCTTTATTAACACTGTATCCATAAATGTTTACATATTTCTGTATACAGTTTCAACAGAGTGTATGTTTTAGGTAGGCAACATTACTTTTTACAACCAAACTGTACCACACGTAATGAATGAATATTTTGATTTTTAATATAGGCCTACACTCTAATCGATTGAAAATTCGCAGCATAATTCGGTACAAACAACTCATTGCTATTTGATTCGTATATGTGCTTATGTAAAATTGCATTATATCAAGTCATGTTAACCATACCTTGAGTGAGAACTACTAAAATATTTGTGATAACGAAGCAACTGAGTTAATGAAACCAGACTTAGTATTTTAAAATATAATTAACTAATGTTTTTTACAAATTATATTAACGTTTATTTTATTATTTTTAGAAATATAATTTTGTACATTATTTTGCAGCTCAAAATCCTTTTATTTGTCTCCCATATGGTCTTAGAAGTACAGATTTGAAGCTGGTCAGTTGCCTAAAAGTCAATATTGTATTTCTGACCACTCATGGAATTCCTAATATTTTCGTTAAATGTGGAGCATCAACACTGGTTTATTTGTATATTAAAATTCTTGTTCATATGAAACAGCACGCAAGCATAAGTAATTTGTAATATTTTATATTAATTTACGAAAATTTACACTCAAATTCAAAGGGCTAAAATAGTTAATGAGAGTTCGCTTATAGCTGTGAGATGCATCATAACAGACTACTTAATTTCTCCTGAAAATTGACGTTATAAAATTTGTTTGTGTTATACGTATTCGTGCCATACTTAATTCAGTTAAATTAGACAATTACACAACTCGCAAAGTGAAGAAAAAAATACTAAAATGCCACAGCCTTACAACAGTTGGTATATATTGTAGGATAGTAAAAGCTTAAAACGACGAATCTTGTAGAATCCTAAGAACACCCAGATACTTACATATCGTACTGAATTTTCTTACAAGTTAATTTTACAAGTTCCATTACTGTGTGGCCTGTGGGAGTAGTATATTTTTCTTCCCGAACATATTCATGCCGTTACTTATGAAAACAAAGTTACCAACATAGACCTACCAAAGAAAAGGAATTGATTACATAATGTTGCAAAGTTTTAATATTTAATTAAATATTAGCATACAGTTATGGAAGAAGCTTTCAAATTAATTAGTGAATTTCGTGTTCACGAAGAGAAATTAATACAGATTTCCCCCCACCTCATTAAAACACAGGAAATTAGGTTTCAACCCATTAAATATGAGAAGACCATCGAACTAGAGATTTGATAGCTTAGCAGTCCTGATATGCCCTAAAAATCACTAATTTAAATTATTTTAAATGACAACTGTCTAACTATCTATAGCCTATTACGAATTTCTGTCGGTCGAAATTTATGCCACTTAATTTCCGCAATATTTACTTGTGGTGGTTGAAAATTTTTGGCCCACTAGTATGAACTCAACGTAACATTTCAATGGTTAATATCTACACCTAAGTGATATTTGTATGTGTGTGGCTAAAAAGGACCAAAAGTCTTCACTGGGAAAAGAAACACTGATATGTTTGTACAAATGTTCCTCTCTTTAGAACAACCCCTATACGAACATTTTTATCCTGCTGTCCTTTGACATATAACTTACATTTCTTCAACACAAGAATTAAATATCTCGCGGTCAACACATTGGACAACTAAATGATATATATATTTGCCCTCAAGGACAAGTAATGAAATGTGTTCAAGGTCGGTGACCGGTTCTGTTGGGAGGAGGAGACAGGATGCTAGCGGAAGGGGGTAAAGACGGGAGAGGGGTGTTGTGTACCTGCTTCTGTAGGGGTGGAAAGCGTAGTTGTCAGACTGTCCGCTAGGTTTGTTCTATGTCAACACTCAAACGACAGTGGCAACTGCGGCGGGCGAGCTTGCAACTTCACTTTCCTCTCGGAAAACCTCGTAGATATTTTAATCTGAGCGTGCGAATTTTATATATATATATATATATATACACACACACACACACACAAACACACACAAATACAATTCTCTCACAAACCACCACCCTTCTCATGTCTCTTCTCCTAGCAAAGGCATGTGGTCAGAAGCCAGTTCCACACTTCTCGAAAAGAACGAAACATTTCAGTATGTACCAATACCGTTTACGTGCGCCAAAGGTTATCTTCGCGTACTCCTCTGCGTGTGTATACACAATTTCAAAGCAAAGTTGCTCTAAACATTTAAATCATACTTAATCTTATATGCAGTACAATATATTTATTAATTTATACAACGATAAATGAAACAAACAAAGACATTTCACTACTTCTCCGAGATACTGTAAGTTCACTAATTTTAAACAAGGATAAATTGGAACACATTTTATAATTAAAAATAACACATTGCTTGTATTTGATAGTCTACAGTTTTCCTAATCTTGCATCAACAACGAAGGTTTATTTATAACATTGATTCCCCATACACAACTCTCATAAATGAGTACGTAATTTACAGCAAAATGCAAACTGAGCAAAGTAAACCAGTGGCAAAACTCAGCGATTGCATTGAAAGAACCCTGGTTATTATACCAACCAGGCCATTCATTTTTATGTTTTCACAGTTTTCTGAAATCCTGTGTATGTGAATGCCTGCATTATGCCTTAACATAGTTCACTCCCCAATCAAGATTTTATGAATTGAATATTGAATGCCTCCATCACTTCCTTACTCCTCCTTCAAGAACAAAATATTATAAATTATTTATTACACCAAATGCAGATATACCCACATTGCTTCAAGAAAATCTCTGTGGGTTTCCTTCTATAAAAAATTATAATAACTAAAATAAATAAGTAAAAATTATAATCAAGATGTACCTATGATTTAATAACTGTTGTGTAACAAATTACGAGTATTCATTCATTAGAATAATGTATTTATCACACTATTTATGACTAAGTTCTAACAAAAAATACTTTTCCTAATCAGACATTCATAAGCTGTTTAAAATATGACCCATTAACTATATCAGTAAAAACTCATTATAATAAACTATAATGTGCTACTACGAAATAAAGAAAGTCGGCAAAATTAGCCTTTGATATATACAGAAAAAATTTACGAAGATTTGCGAAATATGACACACAAACAGTATTTTTTTTAACGTGTCAAATTTGAAATATGTAACTGTTTACTGTACAACTTGAATAGCTTGTCCAATATCTTTGTACAAGAAAATAATATTTGTAAAGGCAGATGTACAAAATAAGTGTATTTCAGGTTGAACAAGCTATAGGCCTACAGGCTACTAAAATGACGAAATTGGTTCTTGAGTAACATAACCCAACACCTAGTCTTAGTTGTGCAGCTATAGAGCGTTCCAACCTTAGATTGCAATACAGGTCTTATGGCGTGCGCTGTTGCGAGATCGCAGCCTCATAACAGAGTTCGGGAGATGTTCTACTTCAGAATTTCAAGTTTTAAAATATTGTGGCTTTTAATATTTTAACTGATATTACAATTTGTATAAAATAACGCTTCGAAATATGCTACTAAAATAATTTTATATTACTTTGAAAATAAGAAACAATCACAAACCCCACTGATATGAGACCACGTAGTTTCACTCGTGAACCAGTTAAGGACAATGGGACGAAGCAAACTGCTGACTAAAGAAAGCATGTATTTCCTTTATTATTTTTTCCAGACATAACCTCATAGTCAGTAAATATAACGGAACGTTTTTTCTCTTCTGACAACACTTCGAGCGACACACAGGTGTCTTACGTTTGTTTGTAGGACGGGCGCGTGGGAGCGCATGACAATAATACGTCAAACATTTCACAACTATAAACAAGAGAACAGCTAAAGCTGTTGCGGTGGGGCTCTTTTAAAAATATATTTCGGTCATTACAAACAAGTTTCACACTAACACACATACGATAGATATGTAAGATATCTAGAGTAGATATTTTTGTTTTTTTAATCAAACTGGGTACGAGTATATTAATTAATAGGCGGACTTGTATTTTGTATATTTCGTATTTCATATGACATAATTAAAATTATTATTTAATATTCCCAGATTATGTAAACTACGTTAACAATCAGGGTTAATTTGCACCACCTTTGAGGAAAGTAGGCTTATCAGTTATGCTGATAACTTCTTGTTTTGTATTTCAAGTAGATACAGCAATATATTCAGTTGTATATATTCCTGTTTTAACAAATACCGCATGCCCATCAATTAATTACATACTTTTTTTTACCAACTTTATGTAGTGCTAGGATTAACGATTTTCGTCAAAGACGGAGGCGAGATAACTGATGTCATCAAATACGGTAATTGAAAAGGCCTACATAGATGTAGAGTATAAGATATATATATATACGTACATAAATACATACATAAATACAGACATACATACATACACACATACACACATACATACATACATACACACATACATACCTACATAGCCTACATACACACATGCATACACAAATACATACAAACCCAATATAAATACTGTGTGTCCTATAGCAAATTCATAATAAGCTAAATTGTATATTGTAGAAGAAAATATTTATAAGTGCAAAATGTTGTATGACGACATTATATGTGTGCAATTTGGCAACATTGTACGGAGATAGTTCCTTCTTGCCCTCCACGACAAGGTATTGTTTCATATACGTTACATCAAATAAACGTAGAATCGTGTTGGGACTGGTCAGTATGTTAACCTGCGCTTATAATATGTAGGTCAGATCAGTAGTAGTATTATAAGTACGATACATAAGATATCTGCGGAACGCAAGAGGGGACTAACTAAATATTTTCAATGCCACATTGTGAAAATAGAATGTCACCGCTCAACATTTTGCCATTAACATTTTTGTCGTCATTTTAGTCCAGGATTCACGTGGTGTGTTTATTATACACTTGTTTCTTGACATCCTGTATGAATGTATATGAACGTATGCATGTGTGCAAGTATATATATGTGTGTGTGATAAACGGAGGCATTTTCATGTCTGTTTAGTCCCTTTATGGTTCGTAGTTCAAAATATCCTAAAATATATTTATTATAATTTGTGTTCGTGTCTTACTGAATTAAAAATCATGACGATATCCCGTAGGTTCGATCTAGGTCAAAGATTAATTGGAAACTCATTTAATCTATTTTCACGCCCTTACGGGTAAAATTTTAGTTGGTGATGCTGGCCTATGCCTTGAAAGAAATACACCTTCAAAATATTAGGTTTATAAGTGGTTTTGGCAGTGATTTATTAGGTAAGTAAGTCAGTAAGCGTTCTCTTTTACATTGAGAGCCTAGTCTAGCACTTCTTTATTTCAATAGGAGATTAATTGCGTAGATTGCAGGGTGTTAACTATTATGCTTATCAAATATGTTTAATTTCTGTGTAAACGCAATACTGTTAAATTTCCAAGGCCAACAGCAATGCATTGCTGCAGACGGTAAACACCTCTCATAGAGTATGGTCGATAGTTATTGCCCACTGATAAATTTCCCTATTCACAATTTATCCACCAACGAAACACAATACACAACCTTACCATTTTTTTTTTTTTTTACTATCTGCTTTTGCACATTTGCCATCCCCTTTAAACAACATAAAATTCTGCTAAAAATCGTCATGAAAATATAATTATAGTTTATTTTTGTTCGGTATGAAACTGTATATTTGTTAAAAGTGATTTTATAATTGTAATGGCCAAAACAGTTAGTTGGAAGATTATAGTATAAATTAAGTATTCAGCCGACGAGCGGCGCAGGCAGTGATGGTTTTATAGCAGGCCCAGGAGCATGTCAGCCAAAGTATGGAGTATTGGGGATGAAAGCTACCGCATAGGAGGAGGAGCTTACAGAGGGCTCATACTTTGTATTCATTTATATTTGTCAATAATAATTAAATTAGTACTTTGTTTCGATTAGGTTAAAGGCTGACAATGTAAACTCAATCAAATTTCAATTCAATAAAATAAACAGTTCGGGAGTAGCCTACCTGCAATACAGAGTTACCTTATTGTCTTCGGAGACGAGCCGCTATTGGCTGACGAGTTTCGAGGGGCATTTTCCGTAGAAGCGGCCATATTTGTAGATTTGAGGAACTCGCGAGATGGTCGCCGAGGAAGGCGGACGTGAGATCTCACGGCTCGCGATCACAGGAGTGAATTGAAGCCGCGATATTTTTGCACAACTCGAAGTAGTAGGTCCAGCACCTAACCGCATGACGGAGGCTGTCTGGGACCTTGTAATTAACCCTGTGCTGCCGCCAGAGAAGTAAGACACCCGCGTGACAAACATTTGAATAATACTATTTCAGGCAGTCACCGAGGAAATAGGGACCAGGCGGGCGTTACCGAAGGACAATAAATAAAATTACTGCGTATTGAATCCAGCCGTATTTGCCTAACCTTCATTAATTCTTTGAGTGTTTTCACTGCAAGCCACAGAGGTAACTTACAAAGACTTTATACTCATCTTCGCCCTGCTGCAGGGCTGTCTGTCTCAAATGAATAATGTCCTATTATCGTTAAATTAGACGCATTCTTATAACTCCAGTAGGGCCATCGACGTGTGCCGTCTTTACGTCTAATTACGATGGCAGAAAAAAAACCATCTCACGTGTAGATTTATTTGTATTGTGCTTTGCGTCTCGTCGACAGCGAATTCATTGGAAATTTTAACATACTACTTCACTCAAGAACAGGAATTAGGAAACAAAGCGGCCATGGACTATGTAAAGGCAACATCTGAGCCTTCGCCTGGGGCGATTTCAGAAAACCACAGCAAACCGAAACTAGGATGGCCGTAGCCAGGGACCAAACCCGGGTCCTCCCGAATGCGAGTCCAGCGTTTTACTGATACGTTACCTCGCTCGCTCAACACCTCTTGTTCAAGAAGTTACTTATCTGTGCATAATTATATATCTGGAGTCACAATCACTCGTCGCTTCCGTCAGTTTTCCTCCGTCCATTCGTCTGCAAATCGAGCGATCCACAACAATCCGTCATTCGTCCGTCGTAATTCCTTTAAATTTCAAAGCTACCATTGCATGATCTTAAAATTTCTGTGATGTATAAGAATTGCCTTATACATTTCATTTATTTTACAGATAGTTTAATGAATGTTTGGTTGGTAATAATTGCAACTTCTAATTTTTACTGGAAATTAACTTTGCGACCATATTTATTCTCTACCAAATTATTTACGTTTCACATTTAATAATCGCTATTTAAAAATAATGGCAGTTCATTTTTTAATTTTTACTCATTATCAAAAATATTTATATTGTATTATGAAGGAGAATTTCCATCGCAGTCAAGAAAATACTAATAAAATATAGCCGGTATAGAAAAATCAAGCCTTCTTATTAATATTTAAAATGACAAACCAACTGTAACCAATTTATAAAGGCAACTCATTAATCCGTGTGCCGTCAAAAGTTACAGATTGCCAAGCTTTATAAAACGGATGGATGGAAATATTCTTGGCTTCTGATTGGCTGAAAGCCACGTGACCAATGAACAGACGGGCGACTGACGAATGCGAGAGATGATTGTTACACCAACATTAGTACTGATCTATCTTGATCAGACCAACTTGCAAAAATTTACCGATCTTCATATTCCCACTCGCTGTGCTTAAAAAAAAAAAAAACGCTCCTCACCATATGTCGCTAAAATAATCATCTTACAAACGTTTATATTTACCGTAATTGATTATTGAAATGTGAAGTGTAAGACATTATCGAAGATAATTTACCAGCAAAGTTACAAAGCGTATAAAAAGAAGGTTCTCTATTTGTGTTTGGTTAAAAACCTCGTTGCAAAGTCTTGGAATATTTTAAGAAACTTGACTCGCTTCAATTACAAGAGAGTCGCTTATATTGCCTACTTTATAGTTAAGCTCCTAGTTACAAGATGTCGTCACTACCAGAAAGAAGGCCTATTACATAGCAGCCAGGTTAAAAGTAACTGAGGGATTTTCATAGTTAAGACACGGTTTCTAATGTATCACAACTGTCCATTCCCAACTATAAATCACGATCTTTCCGAAAATTCTGGACTGTCTTTGTAGTATGGACATGTAAACTGTTAACCTTTGAGCGTCCGCAATTAGTCAACATATCCACCTTTCATGCTTCGCCGTTATATTCTCTTTAATGCTCCCATGTTAGTTATTTCAAAATTATTTGTATTTTAATATGTCATTAATATGTATTTTATACATTTAAAATTGATATACCTAAATGTGGTACTTAGTTAATTTCCTTGTTGGAATTTTAATAGCATATGTTTTTATACGAAAAAAATAAATTATTAATGTGTTGGTTGTCTAGGTTGTCAGACTAATAATTAGAGCAATTAAATATTTCAATTTGGTTAAATAATATCTTAAAACTGCATTTGGTACTACACTATAAAGATTTTCGTTGTGATTGGGTCTTCACGCAAGGTGTGTCAGTTGTACAAACATTTTTTTTTATTAACATCTAATATTATAGTTATTTTTTTCGTTTGTATATGTTAAATACTCTCATTTTTTGTCAATATTTGTTTCAACATATTTTTATTTTGCACTAATATCAGGTTTGTGCTTATAGATCCAAGTTTATTTCAATGTTTAAGTTTCCGCACAAATTAATGGGTATAGATTCCTGCCACCTTGGATTTATCTGTTTCTTCTCGATAACTTCTGTTCCAGTCGATGTATCAAAATTTTTGTCACGACAAGGCATAGATACGAACTTAATCGATTTTCTGTAATTGCTGGAACCATAATATATCCATTATTTTTTAGCGGAAAACAGCTGAAAAGGAAAAATTGCTTCATTTACGGGAGCGACTACAGAGGCCACAAAATTAACAGAAACAATGCCATATGGAATCCAAAAAAGTGAATGAAACAATAAACTATGTCTTGTCAGCGTGAAAAAAGTAAAACAATGTGTCATTTCCCTGATATATAAGAAAAACCGTAAAACCGATCTGACAGGGTTCAATCCCCCTTAAAATGTGTGGTATATCAGATCACCGCAGTTCTTCGATGGGCATCTTCAGTTGAAAGAAAGGAATGGTTCTGGAGAAACAGCCTGAACAGTGTGAAATCGTCCCGTCATTAATCACTTACTTTATGCCACACCATAAAACTAAGCTACTTTTGGAATCATGTCAAAGTTTTCTGAAGTATTTCTTAAGCTGAGGAGACAAAGAAGTCCTACCGCACTGTAAATCATTGTGATTAATATTTTGCGAATATCCTGAAGACGATTGGGGATTTTTTTATAATGCTGAGCTATGATTCAGAAAAGCCGATATAACTGTATGTAAAACTGCTGAAGATTTTTTCCAAAAATTTCGTCACAACTTAAATGGCTGTAAACTAATTGTGGATACTTGCGACTAAATTATACTAACCAAAATGTTGACAATTAAGATTTTAAGACTTCGTAATATATTTCAGGTAGCCGAGGTTTCCTTCTTGGAAAAATAATATAGAGGGAGCAAAATATACTTTATGAAGAACATTTTGATCTGAATGAAAATTCAGCTTTAAATATAATTTTCCTGAAAGAGAATTGGAATAACTCGAATTTGTCTTCCGCAATATAATTCATTCTCTATATTTATCGTTGTTATTGGTAATTTGTTGTATCTTCTTAATTAAGTGAAAATTAATTTCAATATAAATATGACCATCACGAATTTTTAATGTTATTTAGGTCTAGTCACAGTTTTGTACTGAACGGTGCATTTAATTTTTCATTATAAGGATAAATTACCAACGTTATGCTAAACTGTCAAAATTTGTTAGGTTTGATAATAAGAGTTCTTATATATAGATACACACACATTATTCTCATCATCCATACACAATGAATACAACTGTTAAATTACAATTTCTGATATTCAGCATAGAATTTTTCTGTGCTAGTGTTATTGAACAAAATTATTTTTAATCAGTTAGTGTAGATTCAATTGCGGAGAAATCTAAGCTGTATAAAGAAACAAAATGTTACTAAACTGACATTTCAGTCTGCACTTTAATTAATATATGTAAAGAAAATTTTAACATAATAAAAAAATAGTATACATGTTGTATTAATATCTACAGTTACTCGATTAGCCACTCATGCATATGGAACAAATAAAATGATTTAAATAATTAATTTAAGAGACATAGGTAGTACAGGTAATCCCACTAAAATATTTGATGCCTTTTTGTTTTAAAAATGGTAGTTGCATGTTTGCTTTGTAATACATATACATTTAGTTGTAATGCGCAGTAAATGTACAAACTGTGCTTTTTATGAGTGAAATAATGTTTGATGTAAAACTCTTATCTAAAGCTATAGAAATGTACAAGTTTACACCTATTTAATCTTAATATATAATAAAAATTGGAAATTTAAAGCCTAGGTGAGTTTATTGGGACCTAAGCAACAAATATGTGATAAAATAATAGTTATTAAATAATAAATTTAGACTATATTTACAACAACAAATAAGGAAACAAAAAGAGGCGTCAAAATAATTAAATATATTTTACATATTGTATGCTGAAATCACATGGTTCAAAATAGAAGAATCTTTACAAGATGGAGTCGTTCGCCATGGCGATAGTAGGTCTATTGCTAGTATGTTAATCGGTTTCTTCTTAAAACGCATTATATAAAGTGTACAAAGCTTAGTTATGAGTTAAGATATCCGTCAATTAAACAAATTTCTGCTCAACGCTTTCTTTAAATTCATACAGACAACAATGTTGTGGCTACATGTTACAGTTGGCAATGCACTCTTGTTAATACAGTAACAATATACATCAGTGGTCGTCGAATGTAATTTAGACTAGCCTCAGCTCCAGAAGTAATGTAGCAAATTATGAGCAAAATATCAAAGGATGTCAATAGTACAGAGAGTTCTACTTTACAATACATTAATTCATTCCTCAAATGAAGAGGAATTATGTGCTATCACAGAAAAAGTAATTAGCAAACTAAAACAAGCTGGATTAAAATTTAATCCGTGTAAATGTAAGTTTAGCAAAAAAAAAAAAAGCATTATATTTCTTGGACATACTACGTCTAGTGAAGGAATACCACCTGATCCAGCTAAAGCAAAAGCTGTTGAGAAGATTAAAAAGACCTAACAGCAACACAAGACCAGCAAATATTTCGTGGACTTCCGGTCAACCCAAATGTGTCAAAACCGTCAGATTCACTCCAGATATTATTACAAACAAGTAGATCTATACAGAACTAATCAGCCTACTTTCCTTTAGTGTATATTTTGATAACAGAAATGTTTTCTGAAGGGCTGAAGGGGGAGGGGTTATCCTAGGGTTTTGGAAAATACATAAAAGAATGCCAGCAAAAGCAATATGATGAAAAACTCAAAAATTAGTAAACATAATGAAACATTCAAATTTTGTGTAAAATTATTTACTCGCGTAGATAATGTTATGAACACCTCTGGTGATTAAACTTGAAATTTGTTGAACAGCGGTATTTTATATATGAGAAATTTATATGAATTTTTACTGAATAATATAAAATATATCAACATGGATTTTCGCTACTTATCATCACTGCCATCCACTAACCCACTAACTCAGATTATCTCTCAATAAGTCTAATTGCTAGTCATACAGTAAAACAGGGTGATTAGAAACATTGGAGCGAATAGAAAGCAATTTCAAAGGTAAATTTTCGGTATATATACTGTTTTAAAAATGTAATATTTAAGTAGGCAACTTACAACAATTTACCTACAAACAGTAGTTTTATTGTAATGACATTACTTCAAGCAAGAGGTGTAGGTAAGTGAAGAACATATTTCTAATTTCGTTTCTATTCATCCCAGTGTTTCTAATCATCCTGTTTTAGGGTACATAATTTTCGTTATTTTCACACAAGTAAGATCCTTGAGAGATAAACCAACACTAGCCTGACATGGTGTCACAGTTGCTAGTATTCATAATCAAATACTAATATAAGGTTACCAAGTAACTATCAAAATTTACTTAATTATACGAAATAATGTTAAAAATTGTTTTAATAATTTAGCCTGAGGGATAAAAGACATTATTATAAGGAAATATTTCTCTAACTCAAGGCACAAAATTTAACACATCTTATAAAGAATACTGTCAACGTTATATTGTATGCAGTATCTGAATTAAATAACAGTACATAAATCCAAGATGGCGGATGTTATACCAATCAATATATATTTTGTCATAGCAAATTGTGAAGGCTAGTACTAAGGGCTTATAACGTACCACATACGTACATTTATTTACGAAGTAATTTGCTTTCCTTTAGCCTCCTGGATAGCGTTTCGCTTTCCTTGAACGATTACTTTTTCTTCGACGGAAAATAGAGCATTTGGCTGCACTATTTCACAATTTCCATCTTTATTATGAAAACACGCATGTTTGCGTGTACTCTCGAATGTCTGCTTACATCTATAGTGCATGTGGTATCAGCTGACTATGTATGTAAACACGAACATTGCAGACGTATTTTACAAATATTTGTTGGAGATTAAATGCTCATTCGTGTAGGGCTATAGTTATTAAAGATTTCTATACAATGAAAATATTTAGCCATCGATGCAGCAAAAAATTAAACCCAGCAGGAAATGTTTACTTGCATAATGTCAAGTTTATGATTTCTAATAAAGTACAAAAATTATAAAAAGAAAATATTTTTGCGTAGTTACTAAAGCTTTTATATTGTTATGAACATAGCAACTCAGTGGAAATGCGTACGCCATAATTTTGCTAGACGAGGCAATAAAACTTAAGTCCCACAGTTTTGAGTCTACAATTATAGGCCTAATAAAAATTTTGCAAGTGAGCAAATATGTGATATTACAGTTGTGTTTTGTACAAGGCTACGGCATCTCAAAGTGAAATTGCTTTACAGTTGCTTGAAATTTCATGCATTTAAATTAGTTTGAAGTCAAACTGTGAAATTGTATTTCTTGCCATGAACAGTAAATTATATAATAACTAAGCACGAAATGTGTTATCAAAGGTTTTCCGCTCCCGCTTTACATAACAACAATAATAATAATATCACTCGCAATTGTGCTTTTGCCTTGTGGCAAGATCACTCCTTTCTGCCTCTCTAGACCTCCCTGCCTACACTTGACTTCCTGCAACTCCCCCCACCACAATATGATTTCCAAGTCTTGCAAAGCATAACACTTCCTCACAAACATAGAGCTCCACTATCCTCCACACCCTTCAAATCTTGTCACTGATGTTTCCTCTCCCTCTACACTTTCCCTTAATTAGGTGACAATGTCACCCTCCCCTTACATTCTTAACTGTATATCCTGACCTGTCTTTCGACCTTCCGCTTGTCTTTCGATGCACTCCATCACATTTCATTTATTACAGGTGGCCTACAACTACCTTCTCTCCATCCTACACCTTTATTCTCCACCAGCCCTTCACCAATATTTCTGCCCGTCTTTGTACTTCACCAGTTCCTGCATTTTTAATTTCAATGTATGAATCCCCACTCTGCGGCCACATGTCCCAGCAATGAAACCGAACCATTGTGCTGTGTTTATAGTATTTTTAAAATGAATGACACATATGAGCTAACATACAGACTTGAAATAACTAATATTTTACAATGTAGGTACTTACAAACAATTCTACCCAGGAGCAAATTTATCAGTATAAGAGGGCAGTTAAATAAATTAAAAGTAAAATTGGTATAAATTAAATACTGAACTATGATTTCCTTGTACTGTTAACATAGGCTTACCGAGGCATAAACCTACCAAATAATCGTAAATGAGCGATCATGTGGCCCTATGTAGGGTTTATGACAGGTATGAAATATCAATGCATTAAAATATGAAAAGTTGTTCAGCTTATTAAATTTAACGCTGTTGTAAATTATTCTTTTACTTTCAAAACTTCAGTCCAACAGGTTGGTCACGTCCAGTATTTGTCTCTTATTCACACGTAACCATTGGTTTGCTACGCTCCTTCCGTAAATACACATAACAATAAATATGTAGCTACTGCAGCTGAGCAAGGGGGTTGGTTAGCAATACAAAATAACACAAAACTCGACGTATAGTGCATCAATGGTTGAAGCACAAGTGCACGCCAGTTGAGGCCATTGCCGAACGTCAGGCGAAAAGTTTTTTGAAATGTTTTCGCAACGAATGAAATAGGACGAGTTTGCTTACGTTATTTAAATTTATACGAAGATATACTAGAAACTCAACAGTTTAGTAGCATTTATAATAGTAAATATAGTTTATAATAGAAATCTATAAATTAAGTCTTTTTAAAGTAATAAGAACATATTTTAAAATACAATCTTCAATGCAAAAAAAAATTGGCAAGTTTGTTTTATTTGACCTCACATTTCACAATTATTCATGTTACTTCAAACATTTTATGCGAGATTGTGATGTACACTTCACTGAGTGATGTTCTGGGGAATATCCACCAGATTCAGTGATATTTCAGGGTCATTCAACCGTGGATACACTAACTGAACCGGATGAGAGTAAAATAGTATTTTATAACATCAGGTGTGCACCGGTGGATGACCCAGGGAATTTACAAAAATTATGATTGCGTGTTCTTAAGTTCCTTTTTTTAAAAATAAAATATAAATATTCCGTGAAAACTGCTGGAACATTTAACAAATTATAATTGAGAAACTTCTGTGTGTATTAATAGATGTTTGTAGGAGTATAGGTGTAGGTGTGCACGCGTTTAGGTAATGTAGGGAAGGAGGGGGGAGGGGTTGCGTGCCTTGGTAATTAGAGCCTATATATGAACATACGCCAAGACAAAATCTCAAGGTAAATTTGTGGCTTGTAAGATGCAAAAATAATGGTATTTAAGGGTTTTTTTTCGAAACAAAGCACATAATTTACCATTGTAGAAAACTGTAATAATTTGAAGATAAATTATGCCTTAAAAGTGTAATCCTTTGAGCATATTTAAACAAAAATCGTAGGGCAACCGTTCAAAGCTTATGTTTGCATATGTATTTATGAAGAAATTACACCTGCTCTTGAAAAACCTACAATACACACTTAAATCATAATGAACCACAAACTCTATTACAAGAAATTTTTGGGATCTAGAAATCAGAAAGAACTATTTAACGTTATAGAAACAATTAATTAATCATTCACTTTACTAAATAAGCTTTTGTGAGCACTGCAACGACAAGAATTATTCTTTAGTATGTTTGTTACGTTTTAACATTTAATCTTCAGAAATGTATCGTTATTTCAAATAAATATTGCGCAAACTGTGATATGAAAACTCTCACAGTAAAATAGTATCGTAATGCAATTGGGAGTGCAGCTTCACCCCTTGTACCTGCTGTGTGCAAGCGTGTGAGAAAATGTACACACATACGGATATGTGATTGTATGAAAATTGTATGTTGAAATAGATATGTAATTATTTAGTAAAGTAACGTATACTGGAGGTTCAACGTAGTGTATTAGATTTGTAGTTCTGTATCGACATGGACATTGCTATTACTGTGCAGTTGTTCTCCTTGACGAAAAAAAGAACAATTTTACTGTAGTTGTTTTTCTGAGTTTACATGATCCATTTGTAGTAAAATTCACCTTATAACATAATAAAATAAAAAAGTACAAAAAGGTACACAAACGATAGTTTATTTTTTATCATTTTTTAAATATTTTTTTTACATTTGTGTTTGAGGTGTCATTGGCAACCTGTATCATACTTTTCCGTTATTTCATCATTGTTAGGCTATGCATGAAAATGAATAATGAGTAATGACACAAAACAAATTTTACCAACTACAACAACGTATAATACTGGACACGGAAGCAATATTTTGGAGACAACAAATAATTCAGCCGATACACATTCCCACTAGTATCACTCATGGTTTTCTGTTTTCAAATGGAAGCAGACTGTTTGCTCGATGTTAGCACATTGTGGGTAAGGTGTGTAAAGGTTGTTAAGTTTTTTATATTTCAATTTACATATTGTGTAATTGCCAGTTTGATCATGGAATATAAAATATGCAGTGATTTATTAAAGACTCTCAGCACATAATATGCTTAATGAAACAGTGTAAGAAGTGATGCGACTTCTTTATGTGATTTCTTATCGGCACTGCAGTAGTGAAATTCATTTTTGTAAATGGTATATAGTTAATGTATACCTACTAAAACAGTAAAACAATTATTTCGTATCATTGATACCAAAAATATGATTTTCACTCCTACTGTGCTTGGCAGATTTCAATTTCAGTTTTCCGCGAAAAATACTTCAGAACAGGGAAGAAACCCTGCGTAGTAAATTGAGTGATATTGTTGAAGCACTAACAATATTGTTTTGGCAAACGTTGGTTTATGTCATTTTACATTTACATATTGAAACAATGAACCAGAATTCATACCTCTACTGTTTGAGATATATCTTTGGTATCATTGTTAATGATAAAGTGTATTATTTTCGTAGCTGTACATCATTGATAGAACATTCCCTGACTCATATGCATTTTCTTCTCTGGCAATTAATGTACTTTATTCACCAAAGAAACCAACTGCAGTATGTAGTTTTTACCTGTTATTTTGAGAAATTATATGGCCTTATATCAATGAACTGTTTCAGCGGCCATAGTTGGCGTAGTACATTAGTTAAGAGTACTAACATTTGACCAACGCGATCCGAGTTTGATTCCCAGCGGGGATCGGTCCCGGACTTTCAAAAGTGGGAGTCGTGCCTGACGATGCCGCTGGTCGGCGGTTTTCTTAGAGATCTCCCATTTCTCCTGCCACATCATTCCTGTGCTGCTCCATACATTTTGTCACCCCTCACCAGCGCTAAAGACCTAGATACATATATTATGTGCTGGCCAAAATTTCTTCACTTTGAATGGTTTCGTAACTTCAATAAATCTGAAAAATTGGTCACAATGCTATTATCTCTTAAGGCTGTTCAAGGGCCTCGGGCATGTAATGAAAGTCAATGTAATGTAAGGAATTCATAATGTATATGTAGCAAGTATGTGTTTAGTACCTATTTAATAAAGTTTCGGGACTGAAATAGCTTTCGTTTAATTTATTTTAATGAGAATGCTGTCCTAATATAATTCATACAAATCAGAACTATTTTCTTTCCTTTA
>PNEQ01046403.1:0-19025 GCA_003012365.1 Medauroidea extradentata
GGTATACAATTTTCTCGATATTCAGTTAGTTACTGTCCAAAGCACATACGGATTTTACTTACAAAACTTTGTGGAAGCAGTCACAAATATAAAATATAAATAAAATTTCACATTTACGTCACCAAAGATAAAACATACACTATATGCTAATATTTCACCTAGAATACGGGTTTTCAGATCAAAGCAAACAAATTTACACTTATTAAGAATTTAAAGAAAACAATATTAACATTCATTTTACCAATGCAGTGACTTAGCGAAAATGCTATGTTACAGTGCTCAAGGATGGTTGGACTTTGGTACTCTCTGTGTGTGTTCGAAACGTTTTAATCCACTCAAATGTATTGCTAGTAGTATGGTTATGGCGGTTTTGGTGCAGGAGCCGGAGTGAGGCGCCCGCCTGAGTGAGGCCCCACCCACCATGTTTTGACGTCATGGCCCGACCGCCATATTGGATGACCTTGACCTTGACATTAAGGTCACCAAGTGTCAAATTGCCAAAATTTTCCAAAATTTAGAAAATTCCAAAAAAATTCATAAAAATTCCAAAAGATTTAAAAAAATTAAAAAATATAAAAAAATTCTAAAAATTTTTGAAAAATTCCTGAAAAAATATTACCTCTATCATGCTTCTGGACGCCAGCTTGTTTCTCGCCGCCATCTTGGGGTTTTTTTCGAGTCTTCTGAAAATGTTTCGCATTCCATTATAACCCCGCACGTATTTAATAAATAAAATGTTAGTAAAATTATTTAAAAATAATAAACCATTTAGTAAAAACTTTTTACATAAAAAAGTATTTAAATAATTATCAACACTTCCTACAAGGACGAGCTCCATGGACACCCTGTTTCCCCCCACCGCTTTTTACATGTATATTTAAAGTCACCATACCCACTCCCCTATTATCCCATCCCTTCTCTTCCCCTACTCCACCTATTCCTTAATTTAATTGGCTGTTAGTCATGTGATGAATTTCCCCACTCATCCTTTTCCTCTCTTTACCACAACCTTCTTATCCATCGTCTAAACATTATTTCCTTTATAATTCTCACTAAAACAGCATGACATCTATGTCTTCACAAATCAGCTAGATGACGCTGAGAAGTAACGACCATCGATTGAGACTACATATTGTTCATCAATTTCAAAATTAATAAATTTTTTTTAATGTTGTAAAAATAATTTCAAAACTTTAAATGCCATTTATATATTATATTATAATATAAAACAATAATAATATATAATATATGTTAATAATAAGGGAGTGATCCCTTCCTAGCTATATCCGATTGATTTCCAATAAAATCAATCAATCAATTATTGAAAAAACTTTTTAATAAATATTTTTACTATAACTACACGGACTTTATTTCCTACAGAACTTCGTCGTTTACACTCGCACTCTTACCAAATTAGCTACATTTCTTTCAATTTCTAATAAAATCAATCACTTGTTTAAAAAATAATAAATTATTCTGGACGTTTACATGTGAAAGACTCTTATTAGACTACTTTCAAACATGGCATACACCACCCCATCGAAGAAACTGTCATGTCATTTCATATCCATACTACTTATTCTAAACGCACCATCCCAACACCCTCGCACATAGCCACCCCCCACCCAATACCCCCTCACAACTCTACCTTCACTCTCCAACAGTCCTGTCAGAGCCTGTTCGAACTTACCATCACACTCTTCTACAGTACATAAACACAAATGTGACTTTGTCTCTGCTTAGTGAGCAGTTACATATATTACACGACAACTCGCGGCTATGCGAATACCATCAGCAAATCACATACCACTGGTAAGCTTCCATAACAGATCAGCTACTTCAGTTTCGTACTTTACTATATTTGTAATCCTGTCTTTACTTTTTTGCACAAATAAAGTATTTAAGCCATAATAATTATTCTTGTCAAACTCCAAAGCTAAATAAAATCCCCTGTTTCCATAATTATCACATATTATTTACGTACAATCTGTAATCAACTACTTGTAAAATTAACACTACATCCCTAGAAAATATATTCAGTCTTCACTTTAAAATAATCACAGTCTATTGCCTGATTAAGCAACAAAAAACCATAGTTCATTACACTCATCAACTTCGTATAATCACAATGTAAACTAAGGCTTCGTAACAGAAGCATCGTGCATGCTTCGTTGACCCAGTCACATATGTTGTTTGTTTTAACAAGGAAGTCGCATGCTTCGTCATAGTCATTGTCATGGCGGTAGTGGTAATCATCACCGGCGCAGGTGTTGCCAACAGAGGTGAAGCTACCACAGTGCTAGTCGAAGTTGTTCTACACGAGCGTACATCTCATCATAACTTATTCACTGATGTAGATAAATGCTGCTTCACTGCTGCCATTCCCATTAGTTACAGGAAATATCAAACACATACTGTTCAATTTTTACTTCTCAAGTTAGTTGAAGTCATAGGAAAGTTACGTTGCTTAGAACCTTATACAAACATCTCGTATTCATCCAATTTCAATGTCATATAGTGGTACATTCATTGTCCTAATTGCTTTCCTGCAATGTGTGTCTTAATACAGTACCGGTTTAGTGTAATCGCACTCCAACCACACATTCTATTTCTTTACTCAGTGATTTTCCAACTCTTCTCAAAGTTATTGAACCGAATATTCTTTCATACTATTAAGAAATGTACAAAAGTTCTTGTTGAGTTTATTGCAAAATACGTCTTCAGACTACCTCAGAAAGCTAACCACTTCAGTACGATTACATTTTTCTTATAAGTATCTGTAACATGTACAACCATAGATGTTTTAGCTTCTCAACTTTTAACATGTTCATTGTAAGCATTCAGTCGTATTCTTAATTGTCTGATAGACATATTAACGTAAAACAAAGGAAGAGGCCGCTAGGCTATCAGTACTTGTGCTTCTGTCTTTTGTACATACTGATAGACATATAAATGCACTTGAACTCGCGCATGCACTTCTAACACCCTAGTATAAAATAAACCAAACTGTCCTTATTCATACGTGTATTTTGTCTCATACCGCTTACCCTACAATGTCAACATGTACTGTAATTCATGTCACAGAATCGACATGGGTATCTTGAAGTCATGAACAAATATTCCGGGCTGTTCACATACGAAACAAAAGTTTGATGGCTTCATCATTAACACATCATTAGTAGTAGGCTCGAATTTATCCTAAGTTCATTCTGTCATCGAATCTTGTTGCTTTTCAGGGAGAATATCGTGACCTGTACTTATAATATACTGTAATACATTAATACAGTCTACAGCTCTTAAAACATCAATATACTGTACAACACGGGTTCGTTTTACATTTACTTATTCCTTGTCTCCATACAGCATATCCGTACGCAAATGTCTTGTCGCACAAGTTGCACTGGTGTCTAGAAGGTGTTAACACTGATTCTCACAAAGTTAAACCTTAGCTACATATTGGTCTCAATTTCCTTAAATAATGACTTATAGCTAGAGAGAAGATATCTTCTCAAATACTAACCCGTATGCAGTTTCAAGTTGCTGCTTTGTCCGATCCAGATATCGTAGTTTTCTTTGCTGTTTTTAGGGGTCCCTAGTTATAATTTATTATATACATAAAATAAAATGAATGTTGGTAACTTAAACCTGTACTGTCACAAATGTGAGAGGCACACAGAAGTGATAATGTTTCATTTTAACTGACAAATAATGGTAGAACAATAATGAGATGTATTTGTAGACATTAATAGTACCAGAAAGTCAATGTTCGCTGGTGGGAGCTTAAAAATCAATATTGCAACTGAGCTTCACAAACCAATTGGAAAAAACTGTCCCAGAAGGAAAGTTCTATCTTTTCGAATATCGTAGACAAATAAAATTGTATAAAATAAAGACAACCTTTTGAAAAACACAATGATTGTACACTTGTCCTTAACACTGTAATGGAATTACAGTTGTCTATTTTATTTTGAATAATTATCAGTATAAATTCAATTTTTGACACTTATGTAGGTAATTAATATATTTTACTGATGTTTTTGTTTTGGGATGAATAATTCTAAATTCGTATTTCAAGCCTATTTAAATTTCTATTTATGTATGAACCTGCTAATTTTGATTTTGTCATATTATGCCTTATGTAATTAGTGATTTTTTTCCTGTTTGCTGAGATACTCAGAGGTTTATGCAGTTTAAGGAATGCCTATCAGTATGTTTAATAATTCTTTCTCTAAGTAAGAGAACATTCCTATTTCTCTGATGCGATTGTTTCGACCGACACTATCAGTGGCATTTTCTTCTTCCTATATAAACTCCCATTGTGATAAGACGTATGTGGCAGGCCTCCTGATGTGACGCCTGATTTACTGCCGCCGACATAACGATAGGAACCCTTGGGAGTTGGGTTTAGATGATAATTTAATATTCCAGTATACTAGACCCCCGATTTTACGAACCCTGGATTTAACGAAGGTAGCGATTCTACGAATACAATCTCAGGAACCCTCAAAAAATAACAAAATTATATGACAAAAAAAATTGTAAGGAATTACATTGACAATGAATAAAACATACTGTATCTAATTCACGGCATTAATATATGAATTGTAGAGTTGCAGTTATTACTTGGTTAGTCACAATATTAAAAATGAAACAAAAATAGCAAAAATCTGTTTAAAAAATGTGGCAGCGACAGTTTGAAAACCGCGTGGCGGTGGCGGTGGCGCCTGTGCCACCGGCCGGCCGGCCTGTCTCCAGGTTTGTTTTACTCGCGCTTGACCTAGCGTCTCTCGCGTCTCCCTGGAGTTGGTGGAGATGGAATAATGTTGACCCAGGTCAGAGGGAGTTGTACTCTTAAAGGGCGAAGGAAAACGCTTTAGTGCGTGCGTGCATTTCCTTTTGTGATGGCTGAACTAGTAGACGTTATCGGGAATATAATAGAGAATGAAGAATCATCATGTACAAAATAAATAATTACATTCTGCTGTAAATAACACCATTCCTTCATCATCGGCTATATTATTTCCATCATTTTCCAACGTTGTTTGGAATAATAAGTTATTCTCATTCATATCACTACGAACGTTAACAGACCACGATGTAGCAGACTGGCGTGAAAATGTCTAGCAGACAATTTGCCCCCACATCTCTACCTCGCGAGGTGGAGCGGCAGGAGCATGACCTACTTGACCTGGAGGCGCTTGACCTGGCGAGTAAAACGGACCTCCCCCATATTGTTTCCGGTAAGTAAAACGCCTAGGAGTGCCCCTGGAGCTGAAAGAGCACAATAAGACGCTAGGTCAAGGCGAGTAAAACAAACCTTCCAACTATGACGTATTAGGATTTATATTGAGGTCGTACTATAGACGCAAAGTTCCAGCGCATGCGCACATGCTCATTTAACTATAGTACAGCCTCCTTCTAGGCTGTTTCACGACGTCTTATATCTCTCTCGTCTCGCGCCGAGTGAGTTTTTTTTTTACACGAACCCTATAAATAATAGCGTGAAATAGCGTGATATTTTCCTTTATCGCGTTAACACCATACGTACTTAAAAAAATTAACTTGGCGCATAATTTGCTTAAATAATGCGTTACTGCGTGTCGTAAAACGTGGGTTTCACAAGTGAGCACGATAATAGCGCTACCTATTATACAAGTGTAGAAACATTTGTCTCCGGGTATGTCGAACTTGGAAAATAAATAGACGTTCGTGTATTACGTAATCCCAGAACTCCTAATTTATTTTTACCGCATATACTGGCTGTGAAAGTGATTACTTTCAATCATTTATACATGTAATTCTCGACGATTTTAGGTAAGAACGTCACAAAATGGCGTCTTTGGAACAACGTCGGTATATGCTACGTTCTCGTACAATTCATCAACAACGTCGAGGGAATGTTTTTACGTTAAGTTATATAAAACTGCGCAATGAATAAATACATCCGCTTATTCCTTCTTTCTTTGGTGAATAATTTACAATGGCATTTTACTAGTAAGGAATGCCTACTTTTTTTTCCCATTAAACGCTACGCAAATTGGGCTATTCGCTCGTGAGAAGGCACTCAACAGCTCGGTTTTCTCTTTTTTTTAGGACAAAGATCAATCATATCTATTGTTTAGCAGTGTTCTTTTGATCGTAAGACATCTGCCTATTGATATAAATTTATATTTCAACTATCACTTGCGTTATTTTTCCGTTAAATGCTACGGAAGTCGGTCTATTCGCTTGAGAGAAGACACTCGGAATCTCGATTTTCTCATTTTTTTAGGAAAAGGATTGGTAAAATCTATTGTTTAGCGGTGTTCTTTTGATCATAAGACGTCTGACTATTGATATAACTTTATATTTAAACTATCACTTGCTATATTTTTCAGTTAAATGCTACGGGAGTCGGACTATTCGCTCGAAAGAAGACACTCGGAATCTCGATTTTCTAATTTTTTGGGGACAAGGGTCGGTCATATCTACCGCTCAACAATGTGACGTCTGGCTACTGACATCAATTTATGTTTACATTATTACGTTAATTAATTTCCCGCAAAACGCTATGGAAGTCGGGGCCTAGAGACACTTTGTAGAAAAAATGCAATTTTAAAATTTTATGCTAGGGAAGGGAGGGGGGGGAGGGCGGCAAAAATAAGCCGCTATCGAATTTACGAAGGTAGCGATTTTACGAATGCGATGAGAGGAACCGTGAGTATTCATAAAATCGGGGATCTAGTGTATGTGCCAGTTGAGAAAAGGACAATAATTTTATTTTTATATTTAGTTGATTATAGTGAGCCTCACGCCAACGAGGGATGCACGTAAGATGTCACAGGCCGTTAGTTTTTTTTTTTTTTTTTTTGTTTCTTTCTTAAAGATGAACTCAAACTGCACAATATTTTCGGAACTTTTGACAAATATACTGAAATTAATGCCTTATATTTTTGTTTATGATTCTGATTTCAACGTAGTAAATGTGTATTTGAAAGACAAAAAGAAATCCTAAACCTAACTAGAGGTCTTGAGAACTATCAGAGACTCATATTTTCCGTCTGAGCCACAACATTTGCCGAGCAAACACCTGTTTTAACATTATGTGGAGTATAATCAATGTTTAAGTTTTGTGAAATGTATAATTCTGTTTTGTATCTGGTCGAGAGAGTTATATCTATAACTAGTATGCATATTTTTTTTTTTTGCTATAATGTAGGAGATAGCATACCTAATACATTTCCGTCTATCATTTGCCATAAATTTTATTTTATTTTTTTAATAAAAGGGCTACACATCTTCTTTCATATGTATTTGCTACATGGGTGTTACGTATCTTGTCAAGGAATCAACCAAAAATGTCTACAGTCATCTCACAATAATAACTTACTTCGTTTCAATACACTATACTCCGCTAAGTTATTACAGAAGAATTTGGCTGCCCAACTGCAGGGCAAACGAATAGGTGGGATATCGGTTTTCATCTTTAGTTTCATTTAGTTGTATTCACGTATTTCTGTCCGCTACGTTGTCATGGAATCCGATTCAGAAAATTGTTATTTTCTCAGGAAATCTGACGCAGTAGATTACCGCGAGTCAAAACGCATATCAAAACCACTAGGCAAAATCCCAGAAATTACTCTGAGTTCCGAAAACATAAGCTCGGAAGGCGAGCAAAATCTTGGTGGGGCAAGCCAATCGACCTCACATGACCTTGTCCAGGAATGTGTCATGGTGGAGTGTGACGTCGAACAAGACTGTGCGGTAGACACTGCTACAGTTCCTACAGCTGCGCGAGACTTCCTCATGAAGAAAGCTGCGAACACACTCAACGTATCTGATACAGATATGAATTTAACTTCCCCTAGTGTGTCCTGTAACACAGACACGTTTCATACGTCTGACACGTTAGCTAGTTTGACTAGGTTAATGATGCAAATGAACGCTAACATTTCTGCTATGAAAACAGAAGCTACTGCTAATAATGCACAAATTAACAAACAAATTTCTGAAATGAAAAGTGAGATTACCTCAGAAATTATGACTTTTAAAACGGAATTGACAGCCGAAATTGCAAATAAATTTGAGCTAATTGATACACGCGTAATGTAGTTACACACAAATTATGGAACAACTACAGACTCACGTAAATACACTGGAACACCAAACCTGCGTACTTAGTGTAGAAATAACGGAGATAAAAACAAGTCACAGCAACACCGTAACACAAGTAGCCGACACTACCACACAGTTGCACGAAATCGAAGCGAAAACTTAGAGTATCCAAACACACGCAGGGAACACTAGTGTAGAAATAAGCAAGCTAGGAAGCCGCTTGTTTGTTTTGGAAAACAATAGCACTGACTTGTTTTGCAGATTAGAACAATTGAAAATTAATATAAGCCAGGCAAATACAGGTTTACAAGAGTGCTCGTCCCACATTGAATCGCTGACACTACCAAATTCTAACGGTAATGTACCAGACATTCGCCTAGCGGAATTTGAGAGGAGGTTAGCAGACGTAGAAAGGAACAGCGTGACGCCATTGCAGCAGCTCCCAGCTTGTCCCATGGTTCCATGCGTCCAACTGCGATCAATATTTATACCTCAGTGCAGCAACCATCCGTCTCTGACGCGGATGTAAACGAACCCACAACAGCACAGTCTAATGCATGTTTACTGCATACTCCTGCTAGTGTTTTCTACCACCCTTCTAAGCTGTGGGCAGAGAATTTGCCAACTTTCTCCGGGTTTTCACATGAAAATCCCGTATCGCACGTTAAGAGAATTGAAGAGTAACAACCCCATGCCACAGTGAAAAACTCCAAAAATCTCATAACAACTTAATATTCTGCATCATCAACAACAACTTCATCTTCATCGTCTTCTTCAACTTCTCCACATCATGTACACATTCTTGGTGTACCATAACCATGGAAAAAGAGGGAGGGGGAATAACACCATCACGACGACGACACGACCAGTTCACCCCACCACGCCCCTCAAGAACCTTCTCTGCCCTTCTCTGAAGAAGTTTGTCTATACAGTCCATCACTTAAAAATTTCATTACTGAAAAAATGTCCAATAAGACCTCAACAAATTGCTTCTTACAGCATACACCTGGCCAAAATTTCAGAGTCTCCAAATCTTCAAAAAACAAGTGCTGGCATCCAACTGCATCTTCAATTGACGAAGTGGACTTGTGAACTGAAAAAAAAAGGGAAAGGGTAAGGATGCCCCAGACAAAACTCCCATACACAATTCCCTAACAAAAAAAAAAAAATAAATAAATAAATAAATTGTTGGACCTGTATCCAATTTTTTTCTAAAAAGGACCTAAAAAACTAAGTTAAAAGAAAAACTAAAAACATTTTCTATATTTTCGGTAGGCCACCAAAAGAATGAACACCAACAGGTAACTGCTGCGTGGCAAAAATAATTAATACCTGTATGTTGAATGCAAAAGAATAAAAAAATAAATAAATAAATAAAAATATAAAAATTGAAATTTTGTCTCACACATTACTTTTTGTTTACATCCTAACCAACATTCAAGAATTATTATTTTAACTGTTTTTCAGTTATAGTTAATTTCATCTTTTTTGAGTTTTCTTACTTTTTAGAAACTAAGTACATTTAACTGTTATCTCAATGTTTTGAAGGCATTTAACAAACTGTTTATAACTGTTCCCTTTACATAGAAAATATTAACTACACCAGAGATAGATTAATTACTCAAAATAAATACCTATGTATCGACTCAAACACTAAAATTCTACCAAACTTCTGGCTTGTTACTCAAACAAGTAAAAAGAACACTAAATGTAAAGTTCTCAGTAAATCATGACTCAAACCCACAGATTAATTAAAAACTCTAAAATATAATTTCCCAATAAGACAATAAATTATTAATTATCAAGCAGTCCTGAGATCTCCTATACCATCCTGAAATAGAAATTAATTAACACAATCCTCGTAGAGCTGAAAAATAAACATTACATTACATTGGTAGATTTATCTCCTTCACTGCACATCAAGCTGTAAAGTGTTACAGAAAATAACCATTATCACTGTCACAAATCTCTTTTAAACAAAACTGTCTGTTTTTCACTTAGCTTTTTAATTTTCCTTCTCCCTCAAAGTGACAAACTGTAGTAGTAGTCCCCTATCTGTTGTCCACTTGAATTTTCTCCTTCTTACACAGGATGCTGGCTCTTCAATTTTTCTTTACTGGATACCTCACCTACTCTTTTTCTTCCCCAAGGGTGCCCCATTACTCGAATCTGTAACAACATTGTCTAAAAATTTCTTTAAAGCAACCATAGCTTTGATTTACTTAACAAAAAAAAATACTAAACAAAAACTACATAACAAAAAAAAGTTGAAAACTTTTTTCTTAGATCTACTTGTTCCCAGGGTGCAGTCTGCAACTCAAAAACCTCATCATACCTCACTTAAAACACTACCTCAGACACATTCACTCACCTAGAGCGAGAGATTTCGGCCAGCGCTTAACATCGAGGTCATAAGCGCTGGTGAGAAGTGACATGAGGTGAGTATGGAGCAGCACTGGAATTATAGGGGGGGGGGGGACAGGAGATCCCCGAGAAAACCCGCCGACCAAAGGCATCGTCCGGCATGATGCGAAAATCCGAGGATCGACCCCGCCGGGAATTGAACCCGGTTCGCCTTGGTGGGAGGCACATCATTCAGCCACCGTGGTCCCTTCACTCACCTAGAATAACACAGAAAACAAAATCTTATGGTTCCGTAGTAATCAATACACTGCCACTCAGGCATTCCCATAGACTCAAATATAACCTAATAACAACTTGTTAAACTCCTTCTAGAGTAGGCCTAACATAATAGTAAATGTGAAATAAACTTAAATGGTGAATATAAATGTAAAGATGTGCAACTTGTGTGTATAACTGAAGCTGCTAGCTATACTAAGACTACGAGGTGGAAAGCAAATACACATCACTAATATATAAACAAATAATCAATTGGTTGAACTGTACTTAGAAACCATGAACACAAAATGAACCCAGCAATTATTAAGTAGAACTGTTAGGGGAAATAAATACATAGATTCTTGTGTCTTAAGTCAAATAAGAACAACAAACACTTTAAAGACAAGAACTCTACCTTGTAGCCTAGCAACATAAATAACTAATGTTTGGTAGAGCATGATAAACTTTCTGAAATAAAGAAACAATTTTTCCGCTTGGCCGATAACGAGATGCGTGTAGATGTGAGAGGGTACTGTGGATTGAACGCAGATTATAACGACCCATATAGGTTGCGTTTCCTATCTTGTAGTGTGCTCAATGTATTCCTTGACCTTTCCATACACGAACTATTAATTAAAGTAGTTTAATTAAGTTATAACATTTACTATTAGGGGCTATCCATTAATGTTAAGGGGAATACAGACCAAATACTTGAAATAAAAGAATGAATTCAACTAATTGGTGTTTATTATAAAAAATTAAAATAAAGTTATACAAAAATAAATACTGTATTACATTATTGGTACACAAAAATTAGTGTACAATTTGGAATAGGTTTCAAACCGTGAAGTTTTAATAATACATGACTGAGTGTTGAATAAATATTACAGTATTAAAATATATGGCTTGAAATTATACAAAAGAAAGTGGTTTCTGTCATTACAATAAAGCTCAAGTTCATTACATTGTGAATCATTAAGTAAACGGCGATTGTGGTGGCCAACAACGAATACTTGTGTAAGTGCATTCACGACTATTACGATAAAAACCGAACACGTATTTGGCAAGTATTTATACATTCAATTGCGCTTTCCAGAACCTTCTATGATTTACCTTTCTGAAATGGTCAGCAGTAATCATTCCAGACTGGCACAACATCTACCCTCTCTGTCCCACACAGAGCATTCACTCATCAGAGATGTTTGACATCACGGGCGGGTGGACTGTCCGAGACTGGAACGACAGAAATGTGCTTGTTCTGTTCTACACAACCCTGCCTGTGCGTCTGCCTCACTTCAGATGTTAATGTGGGACAGGGGAGCGGGGAAGTGTTGACAAAGTCGTCCAGTACCCCCGGTGCCAGAAGGACCCACAGCGCATGACCGCCCGGCAACATCGACACATCCATTACCACACACCCCCCACCTGCCCACAACTTAACACAAGGTCATCGGTCTGCACGCACTTTCGGGACACTGCCCACAAAGGAATCTAGAAATGCTGCAGTGACAACAAACTCTGCAGGCTTCCAAGAACAGTGAATTAAAAAAAAAAAAAAAAAACTCAACCTGAGAGACTGTAAGAGAACACTCTGGACGTCCACAGTGCTAAATGTAAAGATGTGACGTCGCAAAAACTGAATACTCTTTAAAATTGTGACCCAAAAATAACTTTACCACCTATTTTGAGCATGGATGAGAAGAATAAAACCAAAAAAATAAATCCCAGAATTTTAACGTCGTGACAATATAGGTATTTTGTTTTACCGGTTAGTATTTTCGTGAGAATCAGACTCTATCTGATAGATCGGGCCCTGCAGATAATCCCTCTCCGTTTTTGGTAACGCAAGTTGCCACTTCCTTATCCTCTCATAACTGCTCCACATTCACCCAAGTTATTGGGGATAGAAGCATATCTCCACAAGTAGATGCCCTTTTTTGGTTGGCTAAAAAATTTAAATTTCTTAGTTTTAATTACTGTTTTTACAGGAATGTTTATTCTAGAAATGTTCAGATTGCATCATACTATAGAGCATTGTAAGGTACAAGTCTTAAGACATGGTTTTATGTGTTATTCATGCTGCATTACTTTACTACAATTAACTAAATCATAAAAAAAAGGCTTATTTCCCAAATTTTTTTCTTAAAAAAGTTTGATATGTTATACATATCAAATGTCTTAGACAAATATACGACACCTACTTCCAAAAACAATGTACTTTAAACTTCATTCTTTCTCTCAAAAATTATCGATAATGGTTCACATGTTTTCCACTGTTTTACATATCGTACACCGAGTGCCGTTAACAATACCTAAATCTTTTGTCATCTTCTGCACTTAACAGCCTTCTTTCTCAACTTTATTGAATAGAGTTCATGTTTCTTGCTTCTGATTAGGTTCGTGCCCTTGTACAATTTTTCTTTACCAAATAAACATTTTTTGTAGTCATCAAAATTTAATCTCATTGTTAACTACAGCATTTTTCACACCCTTTGCTTTCTTTGTCGTGTCTCCTCCTACATTTATATAGTACATTTTTGACTTCAAGCCAATAAATTCTTCCATTATTTTACCATTGTATTTCATTTTTCATCTTGCCAATAACCTTCTTATTAACCAAAGGTAGTCCATATGGGTTGTCTTTTTTATAGTCAGAGGTGTCAAAATGGTCTATCATTTGTTTCATGTCACTGTAGCAGTCGGATGTTTTTATATGATAGATACTATATGAATCTGTATGTTGGTAGCATAATTCAAGGTTTTCTACATCATTTGGCTTCATCACATTGTAATTGAAGTCATACATTAGAGACTTTGAAATGTAAAGCATGCTCATTCCAACATATATGGGCTTGTTGAAGCATAACTTAGTGTTACGCATATGAACTGCAACCAGGGATTCTGTAAATATAGTTCAGTCTTTAAAGTTAGGTTTAGCTATTAATTTCTCTATGTGCTTAGAGCTTGTGCATAACATTATGTCAACTCTGTTTCTAATGTTCTCTATATTCTTTCCACAAACCGAGTTATTCATTAACTTACAAAAAACTTTTCAAAATCATTTGAAGCTTTTGTTCACGTGTTTGTGTTTAGATCAATGTAAGACTTGAGCCACTGTGATTGGTCAAACTCGAAGACTCTGTGGATCTTAGAATGGCGGGAAATAGGCAGCTAGGCTAACAAAGTAATATAACAGACAGAAGTACAAGTACTTACAGTTGATACTTGTAAATAGGTACACGCACACGAAGGGACGACACATTTTTGCGCCGAAGCGCGGTCGCGACGTTTCGCCAGTATTAAACTGGCTTCCTTGGGCGGCGAGACATGGCACACTTCCGCGCAAAAATGTGTGTCATCTCGTCGTGTGCGTGTACCTATTTACAAGTATAATCTGTAAGTACTTGTACTTCTGTCTGTTATATTACTCTGTGGATCTTCTTTAACTTCATCCCAAGAAATAGGTACTGCTTAAGATTTACATAGTGCAGCACATACCTTTCTTTTACATATAGTTTGGTTAAAAGTTTGGACTCCTTTGAACCTTCAGGTATTCTATTCTTTGGCACTAGTGGTTGATTTTTGTGGATGACACGTAGTTCTTGCGGGCGATTCCAAATCTACTTCTATTGTATAGCCTTTAGGGGCATCGTCTCGTATTTTTATTTTGTTTATATTCTATTTCTCCATTTGAACCCACCATACGGTAAATACTGGCCCATAGCCCACCCATACAAATCATTCACATCCAGGTACGCAAGATAAGATATTTCAACTTCAGCATCATAATCTTTCATGTACGTATTGTTTGCTTTAGCATACCTCTTGCAACATTGTGATCTTCCTCCTCTGATCATCTTTTCAACTATTAGTACCATGTTGTAATCTGTCATGAATTCAAGTTCTATTTTCTTGTGTTTGAGCATAGCATCCCACACTAATCCTGGAGCAGCGAAATACCATAAGATATAACTTCTTTGTTTTAAGGCAAACATCTCTTAAGTTCTCGAATATGTCAGCCAATATCAATACATCAGTTTTGTTGCACAGCTCTCCTAAGGATTTAATGTCAAAATTTTCCCACATGTTTTTGCAAATTGTCTTTGTCTTTAATATCACATTTATTGAGTTTGTTGTAAAATGCCTCCTTAGAGGGTAGGCATGTCTCATAAAATTTTTCAGCACTATCCATGTAGTCATATGGATAGACACCTTTTTTTATATCAAACTCTAGAAGTTCTCTATAGAAATATTTAGTTGTCTCGCTGAATTTGTTTTGGGAAAGGTTGCTAGAGAGTTTATCAATGCTTGATGGCATAAACTTGAATGAGTCCATAAACCTTAAGTTCACACCACCATTTATATGCTTAGTAAAATAAATGTAATTTTTCTTCATTGTTTGTTATTAGGTCAATTTTATTTTTATCTAAACCGAGATCTCTTACAAATAAATGTGTGTCGTATGAAGATAAGTTATGCATTTACACAGGAACAAAACATGGATTTTTGTACAAAAAGTTACAATCTTTGTGCGTAGCACCTCAAAATTTACCAGTAAGGTGGTTATGATCTCTTACAGAGTCACCATTTAAAGCATACTCACGGATATGACAAAGAGTAGCCATTAATTACTGATCAATGTCTTGCCGAATACTCTAGATGAATCAGATCCTTCAAAAGTTATTGGTGCTTTAAAGTCTCCGTGTTCCTATCATTTATTTTATGTAGTAGCTGAAGCTAATGGGTTCGTGTTTTTGGTATAATTTTATGTTTGATACATCTGGATTCGGTTCACTAGTGTATAATTTGGTCAGTAAACATTCAGAATCTGCATATATAACAAAAGGCACCCTTAAGGAATGTTTTGAGTTATTAACCCTACAGTGCATGACATTTTATATTTCTGGAATATAATTTTTTAACACAAAGGAGTCTTCACAAATAACCTAAAAAATATCAAAAAAAATTTTAGTTAAAAATTACATTTATTTAGACAAAAAACTAGTTTGTATCACTCATGATACACTATGATTATTGACTTTTTCCAGATTATTGCAAAGAAAATTTTACCACACATAATTTTGCTTACAGTTTACAGTAGACTCCCGATTATCCGCGTGCGGATTATCCGATTTGTGGATCATCAACGTGCAATATTTCATTCAAATTAAAAAAAAGTAAAAAAAAAATATATATATATATTTTAATTTTGAAAAAAAAAATATTTTTGAATTTTTTTTTGTTATTTGGAATCATGCCCGATGTTTACTCACATATTTACCACTATTGCAGAATGCCGGCAGTGTATCTTTATAGAATAAATAATAAACATTTTGTTAAACCACGTCGCGCAAGAATGGATTAACGAGACTGAAGTAAAGGTAAAAGTACTTTATCCGCGATTTACAACTATCTGCGGTATCGACTCCCTCCATAAGCGTGGATAATTGGGAGTTTACTGTATGTGGTTCAATCTCAAAATATTTTAGATGCTATGGTTAGTATACATTATATGAAAGGTAAAAATATTTACAATTTGAAAAAATAATAATAATAAGTTACTATTTACATAAGTGCATAAAATGATTTGTTGAAATTTTACAATTTAAAAGAAGAATAAAATGCCATGTAGGCTATAATAAAAACGAGAACAAAAAAAAAAAACATTTTCTCAACACATATCAATATACAAGTAAAATACAAAAAAAAATTATGTAACATTGTTTACAATAGGATGATAAAACCTGCCATTAGGTATGCAGCAAAAAAATTTTTCAACTCTTCTTATTCTGTGTGAAATTTCAAAAAACAGTTTCTTTCCTTGCAAAAGCAAATGTGAACTTTACATTTTCTGCACATAACAAAACTTAGCGAGTGACAGGCTGGGAACTTGCATCTTTGTCTGGTTTCGGTCCACTCGGGCAGATGTCCATACTGATCGTGCCTGACATCTGCAGGTGGGATGACAGCAGCTGGCCCTTTCTTCTTTTTTGCTTCATAGCTCTGAGAGATGCTGGGTCTTCCTCTCTTCACTGATGTGCTGACTTTTTCCATTTTGCACAAAGCAATAGCTGTTTGAACTCGGAACTCCGCAAGCTTCATGTGCCCGGAGTCTCTCCCTTTGCTTACCAATACTGGACGATACAACAACCATGCATTTATCAATGACAAATCAATCATATGGTAAAACAGACGAAAATACCATTTCTTTGACCTCATGATGATTTTGTAACGTCCCAGTATGCCATCAAGAAGGTCAACACCTCCCATATGTTTATTATACTGGGCAATGATGTCTGGGCAATTCACTTTTACCTTAGTTTTGGCTTTCCTGTCATACCTCTCAACACTTTGCACAGGTTGAGAACCTGCAAACCTAGACAAAAGAACGACTGTTTTATTGTCTTTCCATCCCAAATTGCACACATCAACACTGTCAATGTTTCCTACGTACTCTTCAATTGTTCCACGAGGCATCTTCTTCATGTCATCCTCTGGCAACAGCTTGCAATTTGGCACCCTATTTCTTCGAGCAGTTCCAAGAGACAGAATGCCCTCTTTAGCCAGGTGTGTCACGAGTGGTAAAGATGTGTAATAATTATCACTATAAACTTTGTGATTTACATGTCGTGGGATCTCTCTACACAATCTTATAACCACATTTCCACTTGCTCCAAGGTCTGGCTCTCCTGGCAATCTATTTCTTGCATTATTTTCCAAGCCTGTATAAATTTCAAACTTGTATGCAAAGCCAGATACTCCGCATACAAAAAAAGATTTATACTCCCATTTGTGGGGTTTGGCAGGCATGTACTGCTTCATGTGGTGACATGCTTTAGTTGCGCATATTTGCTCGTCAATCGAAAGACACTCCTCAAAAGGAACCGACAAAAATCGCTCCCCAAGGTGATCAATAACTGGCCTTATTTTGTGCAAGCTGTCAAAACCATCTGCTTGGCGATCTGTGACCTGGGACGAGTTGCTGTTGAAATGCAAATTTGAGCGAATTTTTTCAAATTCATTCAAGTCATAGTTTCCTTTATGACAGCGACACCAATTGTGTCATTCCAGTACATCCGAACATTTGGCAATGTAACAACAGATGTAAGAATAACAATTCCTAGCCACCTAGATATTTCATCCTTTGTAATGTTAGCTGGATGGTTCACATTTTTTGTTGTGCTGTACAGGTTAGTTTCTAGAACAATTTTCTCAATGAGGTCATCTGTAAAGAAATACTTGAAAAACTGGTACGGGGTCTCAAGCTCCAAGATATCTGGCGGTAGAGCTGCGTTACCTGAAAACACCTTTTGCTGCATGGGCAAAGAAAACTCTTTTTTTCTCCAGACAATCTTTTTGAAATCAACATTTGAATTTGGAACAGGTAACACATTATCATTCAACTGACTATTATTTGTTGACGATTTATTTTTCTTCCTTGTATTTTTTGTTTCCTGTGAAGCAACCGACTCTTCTACATGATTCTCTATACTTGGTGTACCATTTAATGATTGAACTCGTTTGTTTTTAGAGTTATGTATACAGTTACTATCCGCATCAGAAAACACAGCAGCAGGTGTTACAGGCAAGTTGAGCTCTAAAATTTCATCATCACACAGTAAAAATTTATTTTGTGGTTCATCACTCACCATTGTTGCCGAAGAGCCTGATGTACACTCTGCCAGAGTTCTTACTACACCAGATTCTGTTGTGTCTTTACAACCAGCAGAGGACGTCGAAGCCGAACACAAATTCACTTCACATGGAACATTTGTTTTTTCTAAATGTTCTACATCGCCTACATCTAAGTCATCGTCACTGTCTTCTACATCATCTTCACTTTCAGAAGGGAAATCAGTTATAAGCTGCAATAACTCTTCATTCGTAACCTTCTTTTTTACCCCCTTATCTACATAGAAAATAGACATAATGGCCTACTTTAAATTAAAAATAATTTTGTGCATGTGAACTTATACCAAAATATGTTTACGTAAATATTAACCAATTGTTTACTAACAAAAACAAATTCACTCCAACAATGTCAAGAACTGTCAAATTCACGAGTACCATCTCAAGAAATACATAAATGCATGGTGTATCACATGTGATACAATGGGGCTTATTCATAGTCGTTTTTGACCCGGACTAGTGCGGGATTATCGTCGGACTAATTTTTGTCTTATTCATAGACGCGGACTAACGCTAGTCCGAGGATCATCGTGCGTTAGTCCGGTCTAACTTTTAGTCCGGACCAAGGGTAGGTTTAACGATGGGCTAAGTCGAAAATTAACATGGCGGACCATTACAATATA
>PNEQ01046410.1:0-18052 GCA_003012365.1 Medauroidea extradentata
CCCGACCCGTGCCGTCTTCAGAAGATAATGACCAAGGAGTGAGGGAGGGTAAGCCAAGCCCATCCCCTCCACAGGCATCTTTTCGGCACTACGCGCTCCAGTCGACCACTCCCCCCAAGATAAACTCCGCCCAGGCTAGACGTATTTTGTGCAGCTTGCGCCGAATTCTCAGTAGCCGCCTTCCTATAAACCACTCTTACTGCTTCCGCACATTTACGCCTCGGGTGCGAAATATGTTTACCCAGAAGGTCACCTTAACTCCGTGCACCTGCGAGCCCTTTACTATGTCACTCAAAACGTATTTGTTTCACCTTTATTTAATATTAATCAGGGTAATTCAGCGTAGTAGTTTAAAAACAGAATGGTGGTGCTTGGTACTGGATTTCCGGTATTTCCGGCAACGCTGGCGTGATGGATACACACGAGCGTCTGAATTATTCATGTGATGTCACTTACGCCTGGAGGTGGGCTGATGGACTAGGGCGGTGTGCTTGCAGTATTTACTCGCGGGGTTAACCCGTCTCCGGTCCGGAGTAGAGGAATACATTACCCCTGGGGGCGCGCACGTCCGCCGAGGCCTGCCCATCACCGTTGATATCCCAGGGGCTGGTTTAGTTTTAGTATGGTTCGGGGGGAGGGGGTTTATAGCGCAGGGGACATAGTCACTTTTCTCCCTGAAACCCTTGTTTTAAGCCTGTAACCACTCATTTCTTCACTGAAATAAAAGTATTGTAAATACCCTGCGTCTGTTAAAATGTGGACAAGTGTGCAGTTTGGCTGTCGGTATTGTCTGTCGCATAGAAGTAGCGATGTGTTCTGTTAAATAAAGATGCTATTTGCTCTTTCTACAGAACAGGTAGTTACTTCTACAGACTAAATTGTTGTAGAATAATGCAGACAGTAGAGTGAACCAAACTGGGCTGTTATCCCTATTTTGACACATGGTACGACAATACTTTTTTTTCAGGATGCGATATAATTTGTTTGAGTTTAAAACAGAGCAGAAAACGCAAAACCGTCCCACTCTTTTGTTGAAAATATTTTTACCCATGTAGCGCAGTATTTTTAATTCAAATAATTCTTTAATTTCGGTTAATAATTTTTGAAGACATTTTCTTTAAGTTGATTACTAACTAAAACTAACGACAAAAAAAGTTTTTAAAATTTTCAGTAGTGGGAAATAATACTTGCAAAAACAGTGCAAATACAGGAACACATGGCCGTAATAGGAGGCAGTACACAGAGCGACTAATTTCCAGCCATAGTTTTGAACGGGGTGAGGGGGCAGCTATCGACCCTTGCTGCGCTAGGACAAATTCCAGTAGTTCAGTAATATATATATATATATATATATATATATATATATATACACACACACACACACGTATACCTTTTTCGTTTCTACACCATCCATCCGATTGTGATGAAACACTTTGGTGAGTTGTTGTGTGAGCTAAAATGCCTCTCACATGGACAATTGTATGTGTCCTGCTCATTCGTTGGAAAACCTTTTGATTTATTCGTGTACGCACCACACGTTAAAACGAAACAATATTGGGTATCCAAATGCACTTCAATGAACAGATTTAAAACAAAAACACTTTCTTTCCTTGAGTGGCATTGCAACGCATGCCGAGCACCCTTACCTAATACATTACCGCACTGCATTGAAAACCATGCGGACGAAGTCGCGGGCAACAGGAAGAAACTTGGTTGTTCTAAGCACTATATGGCCGTACTGCTGATTTGTTGTACAAAGAGGTCCTTCAGTTTAAGTATAATATTAGCTGCATGCTACGAACAGTTTCCGCGGACAAAGCCACGGGTGAACTGATGGTAGTTTAACATAAACAATATTTACGTGGTATTTTTACTGGCCAGTAGCCATGTAATACATTATAGGATGTTCGGAAACTGTTCTGTAAATATTTCGAGAGGTGAATATTTGTTAAAATTATGATACATGTGAGCGGTATAAGTCGAAAAAGAGGTATCGAAAACGGCGTTGAATAAAGTCACAATTTTCTTTAAGGGGAACCCATTTTGGAGGTATAATTTTTTCACTATAGCTCGTGTTTCAATTTAATTTGTGAAAATTTATATTCATTAGAGCATAAAATTTGTACTGACAGAATTTCTAACGTCATACGGAATTTTATGCTAAATTCACGACATCTGAAACAGTCCAAAGTAATTTATCATGATTCTACTCAGGAAGTTTCTACAGGGTGAACCACTACAGGTATTCCACCAATACTAACGAACGTTAGGAAACCACAGAATCTTACTCTGTGCTTTAATGTAGACATAATATTAATATAGAAAGTAATTTTTGTTCTAAAAATAATAAATTTGAACTAACAGTTGTACATTCCCCTTAACAATGTTTAGTGAGATCGAAATCTACACCACAAAAAAAACAGTACAGAAACCGCCCCACTGCGTACAAAAATATAAGTGATAACTTTCTAATTGCGTACAACGTTTTCTCGCCATTTGACGCGGTCGTGGTGTCTAGTAGTGTGCGTCCTACTGAGCATGCAAAGTGCTCTTAGGTTTGTCGCTGCCATCTTGTGTTCCTGCGTGGACCTGCAGTTTGTCGAGGAAGCCTCCTGGATCTGGCATTGCTACGAAGACTGTACCGGCACCCTCGTGTACACGGGCTGCTATCCGTTACTGCTAAAAACACTGACCAGTGATTTCAGTAACGTCAGATAGTACTGCAGACGATCACTGGTGGTCACTGACCCCTCGTGCGAGGCTACAGCGACTACTGATAACCACTGAGTTTGCTGGAGCTTCGGAGGATATGCAAGTGTCAGTAATAATAGACGGTTAGCGTGATATTCAATGCAGCTGACCTCTAAAAAATGTTTATAGAAATTTAATCAATGGTGGTACATCAGTGTACACGTATTCTCTTGAGAATGGAATAATTAAATAAAAGGTAGTTAAAGGTTTTTATTTGTTAATTATTTTGCGAAACTTCAGCAAAAATATTGGGAACTAACTAATAAATGTGTGAATGCGACTAGCTGCGACATAAGTAAACACGAGAACATTTTAGTAAATTTTGTTAATTCTTTAAGATACAGCCTACCAGCAAACGTAGTCACTGTTCGAAAACAACAACAACTTTAAATAACTAAATGCACAAAGAAAACGTTTTATTAAATGGATTTTCCCTCATAGAGGTTTTTTTTTTTTGCTTCCACAACCAATTTCCATGCTTTTACAAAACAAAGTTTACATGAATAATAGTAGTAGTATAGAAATATATGAGGATGACTGTTTACACGATGAGGGTGGTGGTGATGATAATGGTGTTGTCGATGATGATGGTTATGATGATGGTGGTGGTGGTGATGAATTTGCAGCCCGGAGGCTGGTTTGAACCTCAGGAGGAACACTTGAGGCGCTACTAGGCGAGGATGAACCTGTGGGAATTTGCCATTCCCTTACGAGGGATGGGCATGGAGGAAACACAGCACCCAGTCATGAACCCGAAGAGATAACTGTACATGTTCCTCCCCGACCGGCAACTGAACTCAAGACCATTGACCCACCGGCCAAGTAGTCGGAAGATTATCCATTTACAAAACACAAAATTAAGTGGCGTCAAGGTTGTCTAAATTTAGTCAAGTTAAACGTAACAGAGTCGGGAGAAGGTATACATAGAATCTTCTAAGGAAAATTCAATCGTGGTACACTGCCTTTAGGAAGGTCCCGCGCGTAAGGCGGTGCACCTGCGCCTCGACAATATCGACTACGCAAGGTAGACAGACGCTGGAGGCATGGTTGCGGAAGAAGAGGCGAGGGTCGGCGCACCCAGGGACAGAGTGACTCATGAGAGGTGACCGCACGATCCCTCGCCGTCAGCGTCGCCATGGAAACCCCCACGCCTGCAGCCTCCGGCGATGGATCGCAACCCCCGTCGTGTGGGGGACGTCTACTGTATCGAGCAAGAACCTTCCTCCCTTTGTTGTGTTGGCACGGCACGCAACTACGACGACTGCACTTAAATAACTCCCTTGTTCCGAGTTCGGGCTGCCAAAGTTACCTTCCGCATCGTCGTCCTGTACCCCCTTTACCCTTTCATAATCCTTTGACACTACCCAAGTTCAGGATTCCTCACTGGGCTAGTAAATAACTTCTTTGTTGAGGTTGTTACAATTATGCAGAGCTTCGTCCGGTAGTCATTTATTTGAAAAATCCTTAACTACGTGGCCAAATGATGGCTGCTTTTAAAAGTCAGTCCCCCTCCTTCGTGTTGATTCATTGGTTTTTCTTGCCTACTTTTTTTCACGACCAAACATTCCAAAAGTACCACAATGGAAACACAGCTATTGATATTACCTTCCAGTACATGTAAAATATGTAAGGTAGAAACTTATAATTACGTCTTTTTTATAATTTAACATAATCGATATATTATTTTTAAATTTTAACTAAAAAGTCGTAACTATGAGTTCCTAGTTCACTTCTTTTCAACGAAACTGTAAGACGGTTTATCGACACGACGCTGAGAAGTCAGCTACCTTTCTCTCTGCTCATATTTATGTTGATTTTTGTGCAAAAAATACCGTACACTACAGCAAACGTCTCGTACGCGACTCAGATATATACTGGATGTATCTAGATTTGACCGTCCGACAAACTCCGGCAGGTGATTCCATGTGGAAAAGCAAGTAGAAAATATACAGAACATTTTGTATCTAAACTTAATATTAAGGAAGAAATAAACTTTTAAAATCGAATTTTAAAATTGTATTTTCCAAAATTACCGGAAATAAAATAAAATAAAAGTACAAAACTCTACACCTGGCTTTATCTTGTTGGCATATTCAAATTCACAGCAAATTGTGGGTAATAACTTCAACACTTATGAAAATAACAAAGGCGGCTAACCTCTAACTGCATACAACTTTTGTAGCGGCAGTAAATTCTAACAATTTAAGGTTTGTTACGTAATGTGACTTATGCAACAAAAATGGTCCTCGTGTTGCAAGTGTCTAGGACTTATCGTTTTGAAGCTTCGTTCTTTCGTAATGTTAAGCCAAGACACAAAATATTCTACAAACTTTGTTTTACACACGATGTAACCTGTCAGAATTGGATGTTGTCGAATTGAGTTAACATCCTGTATATCTTGCTGGAAATGAGAAACAGCTCAGGGTAATTGTACGCGTTTCTTTACACGGGACGTACTTTTATTTTAATGCTAGGTTAGGTTATTTTCGTGAAGTAATTTTACTTTCACGTAAAGGAATTTTTACCCGATATTTTGCGTCAGTAGTGCGAAATATTTACAATGATCACTGACATACTTCCATATGTGTGTATATAATTGTTCCGTAAAACGACAAATAAATGTTTCAGCATTAATCACAAACCTCCACAATGCATTTAGCATATCTAACTAGTATCTTTATTCACAGAAACTGGACGCTTGATCTTCATAATGTATTTCAATCGCCACTGAAGGCAGTGTATAATGACAGGAATGGTGCAATCAAGTTTTTATTTTAATGTGTAATTTGAATAATAACTACTTGAGATGCGAATATCTACAAATTCGTCGCTACCAACGACCAACAGGAACTATGAATTATAAATCAATTAATGAAAGGTGTAATAAGAATACAGCCTGAGAATGTCCATCGATTTATCTGCTGTGTTTTAATGGAAAGTACTATATTTACCTATACGAAAACTGCGGTGTAAACAAGTCCCACCCTTACCCGCGCATTAAAAAAAGGTGAAAAATTGACGATGACTGGTACTAGTTTTAACACCTAATTCATGGCTTAGTTTACACTTCGGAATTGAGTGAATGAAAAAATTGCAAATACGTTGTTGAATTAAGGATCTCCCCTACAAGAGAAGATAATGCATACCAAACAAAGCAAGATACAACACATACTCCATTGTTAGTAAAATGACGCAGTAGTTACCGGTAGTTCTTCACAGCCACCTCAAGGTACATGTAGTTGTAGAATGGTTGCCTGTGGAGAACTGCACCTGTCTGTACAATATGCACGGCTCTTTAAACTGTTACCGAATCTATAAAAACCGTCAAAAATTTACCACTTAAACTGTAAATGAGATACCGACGGTTTTAATTTGTAAATCTAAAATAAACATATTTTAATTTAATACTTTACGCGTTTAAGAATAATAATTTATTTACATATGTTTTCGGCTGAATGTTTTTACCTTAACCGATTTTTACATAGTCAGTGCTCATTTAATTATTATTAATTTTTAAAGATATTAAAATTTACCCACGGAATCTATGTCACTGTTCCAAATTACAATTATCCTTTCATATCCAATTTAAATCATGACTTTCTGACAATGTTGAATATTTTGTAACTGTTTTTAACAAGCTCTGTATATTGTACAGTCAGGCACAGTGTAAAACCGGCTGTCACTCTAGGTCTACCATAAATTCCAGATGTTCAAATTCTCTCTCCTCACAATGATAGATCTGAAGAGACCGGCTACTTTTTTCAGTTATCCGCAGGGTAGTATAAAACTTCTGGGAATTACCCAACCAGTGGAGAGTGATCTTTAAAGTTTGTTGATGTAAAATTACAACAGAGCTGCAGATGTGTATGTTAAACCATTAAAATAAATTGTTGCGAAATTATTTTTTTTAATCATTGACTCTTGTAATAGAGGTCTCTGTCCATACCACAGCCTCAGCACTGTCTAGACAGAAACAGAAACGGGAAATGACGTGGCGGCATAATTGATACGAGCAAACTATGCCTCTTATTTGTAGGGCTGTATCCAGGATTGGTGTTTAGGGGGATTCCCGAACCTGGGAAAGTTATAAAGTAACATCGATACCCCCTTCCCGCAATAAAGTGGGTGGTCCGGGGGTTCTCCTCCGGGAATTTTGGATTTTTAGGGTGCAAAATAGTACTGCTTATGAGAGAGTGTTAGACAGTTTTATTGTATTATCAGTTTTTAAACCATAACATTTGTTCAAAGTGTATTTTCAAACTTTTCTCTTCGAAAAAGCATAGGATATATTCTTGGTAAACGGCTCGACCTAAGTAATAATGTAATCTGTCACTAATTTGTCATGCGGAATCATTGCAAGAGAATTCTTTAAAGTTAACTTATAATCTCTTGTAATGATTCTGAATGACAAATTAATTAAATATTCCGTTATTATTTATGTCAAGCAGTCATCCAAGAATATATCCTATGCTTTGTCGAAGAGACAATTTTGATAACACAATTTGAATAATTGTTATAGTACAAAAACTTCAAATGCAATAAAATTGTCTAGCGCCCCCTCCCTCCCCCTCCCTAGCTACGTCTCTGTTATTGGCTGCCCGAAGTTGTTGATACCAGCCCCGTGTATGTTTGGCTCCTGCATGTTACGACAGGTTTCCTAGTGGCCTGGCTGCCGGCTAACAGGGCAGCCACCTTACGCTGATTGGTGGTTGGCTTTTCCGCCACGTTGCTGGCCAGGGAAGCCATTTTGCTGGCGCGTGTGACTGAGTTTGACATCCTACCAACTATTTCACTTCTGTAATCTTAACTATTCTGTGGCCTACGCAAGCGCACCGGGAGGCCAGGTTGTTTGGTTAGTTACCGGGGCGTGGGCGTGTGCAGGCTAACCTGCAATAATAAACACAGTAGTCCAGGCAGAGAACAGCGCCGTAGTCTGCACGCAGCTCCGCGGGTAAACAAGATGGCGGGCATCTTCCAACATTAACGTGCCTTTACCGCTTCCTCGACTAGCGTTGTAACCTCCAGTTCGTGGGTGTGCACCTGTGACACAATTTTCGTACACTCTAATTCCGAATTATTGACTATTAACAGAGTCACGCTGATGTATGGAGCAGTTCCAACAATTTGAATCAGTGAAAATAGTCACTGTTTAATTAGGGATTATTAACTGATTTCCTTCAAGAGTGTCAACATCTCACAAGTGAATCTGTGAATATTCACAGTTTTTCCAATTGTTTTCAAAGAACAGTTTTCACATTTTGAATTAGTGAAAAATTACTGGAAAATTTGTGGGCGTTCACTAATTAACTTGTGGAATGTTGGCACTCTTTATCGGAATCAGTGAATAGTCACAGCTTTCACAGTGGTTTCTCACTGATTCAGTTTGTTGAAAACAGCTCCATCCATCAGCGTGAATCAGTAAATATTCACTAATTCATATTTAGAGTGTAGTTAGTGGCTTATGCACCTGACGCATGAATGGTGTTGTAGCGTGCCGCGCCTAGTCTTTTCTACGTGAAACAGCTAAATTTATTCACAATATGTTTATCTACAAATATAATACATGGTTAAAACTATGCTTCAATCATTTTAAAAAAGCAACACGATTATTATGAACATGTTTTGGGGACCCTTAAAATGGCTAAAACGGCTTCTTTAGACATCTACAACTGGAATATCACAACCCAGATTCGTAAAACACAACGTTGGAAGCATTACTACAAACTTTCCACAAATAAAATTGTAGGATTGCCGCTTAAAGTCTCGTAGGGAAAAAGAGTAGAACGAAAACACTGCACGACAGTTTGGCGCGCCGCGAATAGAAGCGATGTTGTTACCATCGAGTGAGGAAAGCTGAACCTTATCGCTTCACTGTCTCCGCGCATCAAACGCGAGAAATTACATCCGGTGTGTAGCCGCCTTAAGGCGGTTCCCTATATAGACAGCGTTTGTGTGTGTGAGGCAGAAAATCGATAAAGCACAAGGTCGCCGCCGGCCGGAGTGTGTAACGTAGTTTGACCTCTACGTGCCAGCCACTCAACTGGCGTGTAGATCTGTACTAGTATTCATTTTCCTATGGGACTTTAAGCGGTCACCATATAATTTTATTTGTGAGAAGCATAGTTTAAAAGTTAAAGTCCAACGCGTGCTTCTATTTGTGCGTTTTTAGATTCTGGTTTCTATAATCCCAGATACGGCAGTCTGAAAAAGCCGTTTTTAGCCATTTTGGGAGGCCCGAAAATCATACTTAAAACACGCGTACCGAATCTTCGAGCTTATGGCGTCATACACTGACGTGTGTGTTCTTTCCGTAGACGAACCATTTTCAAGCACGTTGAGTAGTTTCCTCGAAAAATGAATACTCGCAACTTGCTGCAACGCATTCCAAGCGCTGGTAGGGAACCCTCTTAAGGCCTTGTTACCGAGTTTTGCAGTGGTTTATAAAAAAAATTTTTATTTCTACCTAATTCTCATATCAAAATTTTGCTCCACAGTTTTGACACTTATATGTTATAATTAGGGCCACGATTTTTTCGCGAAAAAATTTTTGCCCCACTTTGTTTCAGTGTCGCTCGTGCACATCGGTAGCTTTGCTTCATGGTTATTGGCAGCGCGTCTTTGTTCAGACACGTTTCTCATTTAACTACACCAATCAGAATAAGATTATTGTGACTCCTTACGTCTGTAATTTGCCAAGGCAAGTGAGAGTAAAATTATCCAATTACAGGCGATGTAGCAGACCTGTAGACGTGCACATGACGCCTCGAAACCAAATGTTGCAAAAATCTTTTCACCATCAAATCGTGGCTCTACTTATAATTTGTTGCTGAATTTTTTTGTAGAAATGTTTTGAACGGTTCTTTAGATTTCGTCACCCAAAGTACCACGTTTTTTGTCGTGAAAATAAACAAAAATGAAGCAAAATATTTTTTTTGCTGACGAATGGCACATTATTTTTAAAAACGCATCCACAGTATTGTGCATCGTGTGACTGCACATTACTCAAATTTTTTAAAATCATTTGGTTAAAAATTATTTGAGTTATTGTCACCAGTCTGAAAAAAACCTCAGGAACAAGCCCTTAAGGCAAGGACTATAGAGACCCACACCGGACAGCTCTATGCTAATAACAAAGAGAAAAGCGCCAAAGGAAAAAAATCCTTATTGCAATGGTAGAGCCAGTGATATTTTGTGAAAAGAATTTGGCACCAATATTTTCAGTACCTTACCGTGCTTATTTATAGCTACGTTTTGTGGTTATAGGAAGAGAGCGTTTGTGCAGAGGCGTAACTCGTTTGGCTGTGCCAGTGATAAAAAGATTACTGCGATGTAACGTGGGTCGTAGCCAGGGGGAGTTAGTGGGGGTCACAACCTCCTCTTAGCCACCGGAAAGTTGAAAACCATTCATATTAAAAAAATCTGTAATATTTTCACTTGTAGGAATTTCGATATTTATTTACGAAAACAGTTTAAAATAGTCCTATTTTGCACCCTGAAATCCAAAATCCAAAACTTTCTCGGGGAATGACCTCCATTTCAAAGGGGTTGAAAATTAAAAACAAATTATACACTATACTTCTCCGGATATAAGTGCAAAGCAGTTTTGTGTTACAATTGGTCCACAGAAGAAACTAGGTATGTCTTGTGTATAGGAACTTAGTTCCCAAACACTATTCTGTGGAACTGAATTTCCCTCCCCACACGTTTTTTGTCTCTGGCCCGTGGACCAAGTGCAGTGGCGCAGCGGTGACACGTTAGACTATCATTCTGGAGGAGCCGGGCTCGATTCCCGTCTCTGGTCATCCTGATTTCTGTTTCCCCCAGTGGCGTAGCGTTGTCGTGTTCCAAAGTGTGCTGCATGATCCCCGTCTTACACGATTTGACCAGGCGGACGTTGTTCTGCAGAGTCCGGAGTGTATTGCTGGATAATTCCTTTTTTTTTTTTTTTGCTGCTTGTAAGATACTGTCCCAAAACGTTCCTGTCATTACTTGTCTAATTGTTCTACAAACAACTCAGTGTATTGTATAATCATTGCTAGGGACCTGAAAAATTCTCGTTTACTTTTAGACACAAGTTAGACTCCAAAAATCTCTAATTTCGTATCACTTTCGCCATTGGACCTTGACTTAGTTGACACCTAGTGGAGAGCGCTGAGGCAGTAATGAATAGAGGTACGTAAATTTCGCAGATACATTCCATGTCAGGTTGAACGCCAGTTATGTATACTTCATTGTCATGTCTGTGACTTGCTGGCGGCTGTTACGAAACGCCTTTGACTATTGCAAGCCAGTAGTAAACAAGGAAATAATGCGTAGGACTATCGCCTGCTACCCACTTGTACGGTTATAAGCCAATAGATAATCGATTGTGGCCAGTGGATGTATAGAACTGACAAGTCTATATGCTGCTGCCAGATGAATCCGCGAAATTGACGTACCTCTAGTAATAAATAAGCAGCTACGTGCAGGCACATTCATGTGGTATCACAGTGTCAGCGAACAGCCAATGAGCAGCACCTGTATGCTTGAGTACTCAGATATTATTGGAGGCTAACCTAAACCCACGAACTTTTCTTGCCTCTAGTTATTAGTTAGCACCGCAATCATTGGAACACTTGACGCTACGCCACCGGTATATCTCGGTTTGCCGAAATTGCTCCAGGTGAGTGCTGGAATGGTTCCTTAGCACAGGCCATGGCCGATTCCTCTCCCACTTAAGGGGGATCACTACCCACTATTTTGGAATAATGGAACTTCTGTATTTAATTTGGCCTGTACTTTTCTGCTTTGTTTCAGACATCAACAAGGCACATGACATAGCCTCGTTCATTATGTACAGTTGGTATTATTTGACTACTAGTGCTTACACTACATTTCTGACAGTACACAGAAAAAATCTACTTCCTACTTCCGGAAGGTTTTTAGTCATAAATTAAGAAAGATACTGACGATGTAACAATTTTATAATGCTTAAGAAAGTATGTCTAATATCTATGCCTTGTCAGGCAGAAAATTTAGATAATTCTCTTTCTATGGAACTTGCAGCGGAAAATTGAGAATTCGAAGATGGCGTGTAATAATCCCTCTTAATGTCCTGGAAAGTTGTGTGTAACTGTCTCTATTGGCGTCGCTGTCAACAAGACGTAAAACGCAATAAAACAATAAGAATAAAAATGTTCCTCCCATTCCTGTGAGGAGTACCATGCAGCTATTTGTATTCTAAAATTATTTTAAGAGAATTTGCTGTCAGGCGTGGCATTGTGAAGAAAGAATTTCAGACAGATCTCGCCGACGAGCAAGGATATTTCCGTCGCTCAGCGAAGCGAAAATTCGCAGCGGCGTTGAATGAAAGACGGAGAGGGAAGGTAAATAGGGAATTTCCAAGCTCGGAGAATATCTCGTGCGTCGCTGGGAGCAACGTTTCTGACGTCGGGAACCTCGTATAGCAGGAGATGCCTCGCCTCGTCTCATCACTCTGCGAGCTCGATACTTGGCTCCCTTCACCCCTGCCTTCTTCTCTTCATCCTCCACGCAGTACTATAGCTTCCCTCGACGAGAGCTGCCACGCACCCTCTCACAGAAAGTCTGGAGCGTGCACGAGGGCCTATAGTCCCGACGTCCGCAACTTGAAGCGCCTGCTCCGCGCAACTTGCCCGTCTTGAGCTCAAGTTGTTCAAGTCATTGTGTGATTCATCTCGGGAAACGTTGACTATTGTCTAGGTTCCAGTTTAGTTTTTACGTGTCCGATATTTTTATTACAAGAGAACCCCCGAGCAAGGTGGCGCAGCGGCAACACTTTGGACTCGCATTCGGAAGGACCCGGGTTCGATCCTAATAACCATGAAGCAAAGCTGTATATGCGCACATAAGGTACTGAAACAAGCGGAAATCAGGTTTCCTTATTCATACGTCGATAATTGTACTATTTCTACTCAGAACAAGGACCAAGTTTACGAGCGAACCAATGACGGTAACAATACCCCGGTCACGTCACTGGACCATCGTGAATGACGTTTGCGGCAGCTCAAAAATTCGCACAGTGGTTATTATATTTGCCAGGCAAACTGTCAATGACCTGGCCCGAAGTGAAAGTCACATAAAGAACCCAAAAAGTGCACTTATGCCTTTTTTCTTTAAGAAGAGAAGGGTCGGCCTACTCAGCCTTCACTCTGTCGCGCGCCGACTGCGAACTTTCATCGAGCCGTACTCATTAAAAATGCGCCACTTCACCTCTGCCCCATTCCAGGAGATAGCAGAAGTTTCCAAATGAATAGGGACGGTAGAAAAGATAGAGTCTCAGGCAGTTCTCCCTCTCGTATTAGGGTTACGTTTTATGAGAAATGTGTCTATATGCGAGTGTCATAGGAATATCTCAGTCGCTAGTGTCAGTGTATTTTTTTTATGAAAGAGCACAGTATAGTGAATTACAAAAGTAATGTTGTTGCCAACTTGGCAGATCGTCCGCCGTATTGGATTTAAATATGGCTGTCAAGCATTTCTATTGTGGAGCATATCTGTCTTCCTAGTAATTCGTTTTTAGTTTCCTTTTTCATATTGTAGCTTTAAGTATCTTCATTTAAGATTTTAACATTTTGATCAATCTGTAATATTTTTATGAATTATATATAACTAAAAAAAACTGCATTGTAGCTTACTATGAATTGTTAGTTTGCTAGTTTCGGAGTCATGAGATTTTAATTTCTATTGTGGCAAATTAATTCTCATTCTATTCACATTACTTTCTTATACTTGGCAGCCGAGAGTCCAAATATCCTGCCTTGTTTTGCCCACAGCTCGGGTGAGCTACGACGCTTCCACAGGCGGTTATAAAAAGTCACGAGGATAGGGTTGGTAGGATTAAATTTCGGAGCAGCTTCTCGCTGCACTGCCCACTTCCTCTGCATTCGAGAAAAGTATGGTGATATTGGCAGACGAAAGTCACCATCTGGAGTTGAAAAAAATGTAGATAGGGCACATAACCCAAACCACATTGATGTGAAACTGAATGTCCAATGTTATTTTTAAACAATTCTGGAAATGGGGACAAGTTACAAGACAAAGAAGTATTCTTCACATATGCTATTTGCTGCAATAACGTAGGATGTCCAAAATACTTCTTTGTCTTATCCCCATTGAATGAATCGTTTAAAAAAATATATATTTGGGTTGTTTATTCGTCTGTGTGTCTGCGTGTATTCTCTTGTTTTCTGTGACACAACATTTTCTGCAGTGTCGTATATCCAAAATACTTTTTTGCTTTGAATGTTGAATGATCAAAGCGCATCGAAGAAACAAACACGAAGCAAATATTTCATGTAATATAAATAAAATAAAATTAAATTAATTTTATTGCGGAATCGTATTATTAAAATATTTTAACATGCCTGAAATGTGTTTTTTTTTTTGTTCCTGCGTTGTTAAAAGCTTGAACTGCATTACAGGCGTTTAATGCCGTGTCCGAAGCGACTGTTTACGTTACTAAATCAACCACGTGAGCGAGATAGCGCGGCAAATATTTAGAGATTTAAGGTGTAAAAATTACTGAGATGAAGTAGCACGCTATCCCACAAAGGTACGCAAAGTCTACTGCTGTTGTTTACTTACGATTTATGTCCCGTGTTACGGCTGGAAAGCAAAACCGTAGAAATTGAAAACAGTTATCCTGAAAAATAAAGGCCCATAGTGTAATTGGCATGCAAGTTATATTTCATTTATTTTAAAATAAATTTCGTATTTTGTTGACGAATTACCCTAAAACTAATTAATTGTTCTATAGAATTAATTTCGTATTGCAGGAAGAGACTGTACAACTTAAATAAGTAACGGCGGTTTAATTCAACAAATATGGGTTTTACAAATAAAACAAAATCGAAATACCAACAAGTCTCTAGTTTACAACTTTGCCGCACGTTGCGCTGTTAATGCAACTTTCGAATCTATCGATCAATCTACATTTATAAAACTTCAAATTGCAAAAAGTTGTTACGGACACGGTTTAAGGGCGCGGTTTACCTCAGTTTCGAACGTCTTTTTTTTTTTATTATTTATATATTTGTATCAGATAATTTTTTTATTATTTTAGACATAAATTGTGATTAAATCTTCTTATTAGGAAATTTGTGTATCACTTATAGTTTTTGCGTAGTAAGTCGTAAACTTCATAATTTGCACTCTACGGTTTTGTGTACGCTACTAAAACCAACTGACGTACCAAACTGAAAAAATTCACAGTGTATAACAATGTTGTAGGCTATGATTTGACATACGTATATAAATACAAAAAAAATGTTTTTTTTTATTTAATAAAAAATTCTGAATTTTAAAATGAAAATTTAAAAATTCCAACAATTTTTTTAAATACAAAAATTTTATATTTTTTGTTTTTATATGATTCAATTCATAGCCTACAACATTGCTATACACTGTGAATGTTTTCAGTTTGTTATGTCAGTTGGTTTTAGTGGCGTACATAAAACCGTAGAGTGCAAATTTTGACGTTTGCGACTTATTACGAAAAAACTTTTAGTGATACACAAATTTCCTAAGAGGAAGAAATAATCACAATTTATGTCTGAAAAAAATTATCTGGTACAAATATAAAAATAAATAAAGACGATGAAAACTGAGGTGAGATGGCTGCAGGCATTAGATGCCGTGTTCTGGGTACGGATGCTGGCTAGCGGTCAGAGCTCATGCGTCGATAACCGTGTCGCTTTTATGCGCGGGTGCGCGGAAACGGTGTGCAATGTTTTGTCACGTGAGGTGAGAGGACTTTACGGCCCTTTATCAACGAGGTCGTAGGAGCCGATGATGGTGAAGTGAGGTGAAGGGACAACACAACATCCATGCCTGGGCCAGGATTCGAACCCAGGACATCTCGCACCGTAGACCGGTGCCTAACCGTTTACGCTATCGAGGCCGGCTGCAATAGTTTGGTGGTTGGCTTTAACCTATGGCTATTTAAGCGGTGGCGCCACTTTTTTAATTTACGGAAAGTGCGTAGTTCAGTCCAGCGCGTGCTTCTCTATTTTTGTTTTACGAATCCGGTTTAGAATTTTTTACATGACGACAGTAAGAAATAAGACGTTTTGTGCCAGTTTGAATTGCCCTGAAAACGTTTTTCTATGTATGATATCTAGAAAGAGAAAATTGAGAAGCATAGTTTTAAATGTGTTTTCATCTTAGTAGGTAAATATATACGCTTAGTAGCTAGTATGTCTTAAGAAAACTTTCTCCGAACACTATTCAACGGTGTTCATGCGTCACCTGTATAGGGCTCTTAAGAGCCCATGTCACTTTTCATGCTGAGTTTTTCATAATTTCTTCCCGATTCAAAGACTAGCAAGTTTTAATTGGAAAATTGTTCAATAGGAACTTAGCTAATTTTCATGATGAATGTTGTATTCGAACTATTAAAGCATAGCTAATTTCAAATTTAAGATAATAATTGTCTCTCACCGTGTAAGTTAATAAAGACAGAATAACTCCTAGTACCAAATTTGTCCAATAATACAAACCTAATGGTAAAATTGAATGATTCTATTAAGATGAATTGCCGGTAATTCGTGACACCCTTATTTTATTATACAAAAACGAAGAATTTTTAAAAAGAAGTGAGGCAGCGTCTTAAGAGAACACTGGTGATGGACAAAACCTACCTTCCACCAGGTCGTGAGTTCTTATGACCGTCTCCTCCAGGCGTTGAATCCTTCCAACAACTCGCTCCCCACTTCTCCGGCTCGATTTTCCTTATCTGACTCTCGACTCCTTCCTCTCTTACAGCTATGCCATTCTGTGTGCGTCCTCCTAGTTCTTGCCTCGAGGGCGTCTCATTTCCCTCTAGATGGCGCTGCTCAGGAGACTTCCTCAATCTCTCGCTCTGTCTCTCTCATTGGACGTGACGCCCCAAGGATCTGATCATCTCGAGCCCTGGCTGGATTACTAACAATTGAGTGGTGTTATGCAGAAGACATCCGAGCTACAAACGTGAAGAACAGACAAAAAACAAGCTCCTGAATTATTATACATTATAACTTCAGTAGTTAAACACCCAAAGTCAAACACTGGTAGTTTATTTGAAAATGAGAATTAAATAACAAAATACCAACAAAAAAAAATACATGTTTTGGTAACAATGTTTTATGCTCTACTTTATAAAACGTTAGATGTTCTCTTTCTTCATAACACCAATTAATTGAACGTTTTTGAAATCCAGCTATGAATAGGTATTTTAGGGTGTTTGCTTCTGTGTAAAGAGACCAAGTTTTTAATGTTTTGTATAAATTATTTACATATGTACTACGTGTGCATGTTTGTTGAGAGCAAACAAACAAAATGTTTCACATGTTTCTGAACCGGTTTGATGAGGATACATTGTTGTTTTTGGATTTTTTTACTGTCACTGGTATTTCCCACTCGTCATTCTGTGACGTCATGTTTCTAACGTTAACAGGTAGGCGGCGCCGATATCGCACTTAGTTTTCTTCTTTGTATGCCAGGTGGCGCTGCAGTCGGGGGCGGCCATATTTGTTTACGTCGTTGTTTGCTAGAGTTAGCTAGTGTCGCTGTTGTTGTTAAGGGCGAAGTTGCGTGTGTTTTTATGTGTTAGACTGGTCCTTACGTATGTATGTGTGTGTATATTAAAGTAGGCCTAGGCCTACATTTAAAAAAATTCATTCGCTGGGTCTTGGACTCCGATCTTGCAACCTTAGTGTTACAATTGCGTCCTAGCAGACTGAACTACTGATGCATTGACGAAAATTATACTTTAAATGTGGTAAGTTATGCAAAAGAAAAATAACATTTGTTGCAGATAAATGTTAACTTTTTATTTAATATGCAAACGCGATTTTATATAACTTTATTTCGTAAAGCATGGATTTGTTAATACGATTTTATACATAAAAAATTTTTAACAATTATATCGTATAGCATTGTTACTACTAAATAAGCAGCACGAAGATGGCGCTGATAAAGGCGAGGTCCCGCATCTTTCTATGACTGTCCAGCACGAAGGATAGACGAGAGCGAGAGCCGTACATAGTTCAACCACAGAATATTTAGGAATACAGAAGTGAAATAGTCGGCAGGAAGGCGAACTCGGTCACACACGCCAGCAAAATGGCTTCCCTGGTCAGCAACATGGCGGAAACACCTACTGCCAATCAGCGTGAGGCAGCTGCTCTGCTAGTCGGCAGCCAGGCCAATAGGAAACCTGTAGTAACATGCAGGAGCCAAACAGACACGGGGCTGGAGTCTACAGCCTCGGGCAGCCAATAAGCGGCCAAGTTCGCCTATATCA
>PNEQ01046413.1:0-28067 GCA_003012365.1 Medauroidea extradentata
TGAGGTCTTCTGTTCGACTCCCGTCGCGCACCTCCTCTTCGCCTGTCAGCCCGCCGCAGCAGTCCTCTTGTATCGCCAACACTGCTCCGCAGGTAGCCGCCTGCCGCCTCACAGTAGACTTTGACGTCACCAAGATGTCTTCAGCAGTCTCTCTCCACAGGCGTAGCACCTTCCTCTAGCACTTCCAATAGCGAACTCCTCTCAAATGTGCCGATTCTGTGCTTTTATATTAGCCCAGACAGTCGGTTATTCCCCGCATTACAGGGGTCTAAAAATAGATATTTCATCATGTTTCGGATGTGCTAGCAGTCACGTCCGCCGCCCTCGAAGGGTTAAGACGCAGTTGGGACAGGTATCTATGACGTAGGTTCGGCGGTTTTCCCACTATGAGCCACCCAGGCTTTGAGTCATCGGCCAGCCCTCAAGGTGTTACGAAACAGCCGCCGACCACTGGCCTCCAGGAACATGGCACGCAACAATATTATATATTGAGAGCATTAAAACATTAAACACCAATATCTTCAAAACCGTGCGGTGAAGCGTAATAAGACAAGACAGATTTTTTTCTGCGAAATGAACCATATTGTTTATTTCAGCCAATAAATTACATTTATAAAGTATGCACAGTTGTGAAACCACGCACTTTTTCCCATGGACGGGGTGTATGTAAACAAACCAAGTTGAAGTGGATGGCACATCTTTGTTTGATAACACTTCTTGCCAAAATTCTGAGATTAATCTCATAAACTACATGTTTTGTTTGCATTAAACATTGATATAACCTCGTCGATTAAGTGTTTAAGAGTGTGTGTATGTAGATGTGTGTGTATGTGTGTGTACCATAAAGGAAATTATGTAGGCTGTAGATTCTTTTATTTTTGTGTGTGTAAGTGGAATCTCCTAAGTTTGTTGGTAATTTATATAGTAACACGATAGATATAAAAAAGTTTGAACAGACCCAGGCAAAAAATTATTATTTGTAATCTAATGTTTGTTAATTCGTTATTTCCAGCCAACATAGAAATATTTGAGCTACGTAGAGGTTAAACATAAAATATTTACTATGGGAAATTTTTCCAAGTAAGTATACCTCTCCCATCCTGCTTACGTAAGAAGCACACATACATCATATTGTTATTCTTGTCATTAACCAATATTAAATTCTGTGTATTGTCATCTAAACAATAAACGTAATTTACTACGAAAAATAATATTATCGTTATTTTGCTGATGCTTTGGTATTTCTTGAATATTAACATGTTTCCTGATGTAACAATACCTTACAGTGTTCATAACTAGGTCATGTAAGTAATTTAACGTTTTAATGATATAGACTTACGACGAATATTTCCAACGTCTACGTCGTAAATAGTTCATGCTGTAAGGTCTTGTATCTGCAACGAGAGAACAAGAGACATAGAAAACCTTAATTTAGTTTAAAGTAAGCTTTGGTATGTCTATCACTTGGTCTCTTTTGCATGAACAAGAACTCAGTGCACATCATAGCTATCTACACAACTCGTTTACGACAGTCGTTTTACGAGTCCTCAATTACTTTACAAGCTCTCCGCGACTGGCCTCATTCTCGTCGGCAGATCTATGGCACCCTCCAGTCAGCATAGATGAGAAATTGTAGAGTGCTACTGGAGCCGCAGGGGGTGATTAGAGAAAAAAACTTATCGCCGTGCGCCATGTTAAGGGAGCGGTCACCTCAATTTTCAACGTCTTTTATTGTATTTGTATTTGTACCAGATATTTTTTACTCATTTTAGACATAAATTGTGACTACATCTTCCTCTTACGAAAGTTTTGTATCTTTATAGTTTTTGCATAAAGAGTCGTAAACAACAAAATTTGCACTTGTGCGATTTTATGCATGCCACTAAAACCACCTGAAATACCAAACCGAAAAAATTCACAGTGTATAACAATGTTATAGGCTATGATTTGATAGGCCTACATATAAAAACAATAAATAAATAAACATATATATATAGTTTTGAATTTTTTAAAAAAAATTTGACATTTAAAAATTTTTATTACAAAATTCTGCATTATTTTATTAAATACAAAAATATATTATTTTTTGTTTTATATATGTCAAATCATAGCCTACAACATTGTTATATACTGTGAATTCTTTCGGCTCGGCATGTCAGTTGGTTTTAGTGGTGTGTTTAAAATCGTTAAGTCCAAATTTTGACGTTTACGACTCATTACGGAAAAACTATAAGATATACAAAAATTTCCTAAGAGGAAGATTAAATCACAATTTATGTCTAAAATAAGAAAGAAAATATCTGGTACAAATATAAAAACAAAAAAGACGTTGAAAACTAAGGTGGCCGCGCCCAATTAGGTTCCGACCTTGTCTGAAATTTCTTTTCTTTTCGTACGTTGGTAAAATGGGAACACATGGAATATTTACGTAGAAAAAATCTGTTTACGAACACATTGCAACACATTTTAAGCGTGGGGTAGGCGGCCGCCTTAAGCCAGGGGAATACTTAAATAAATTTCCGTGTGTTTTGTACTATAGAATAATTTGTAAACGAAATAAACATAATGTACAACAATGTCTGTATGTTTTAGGTACTTCAATACTGTAGGTAAACGTATAGTATTCTAAAGAAAATTATTCTAATTAATTTCGTTTATATTTCCCGACAAATAATTGAAGCAAAATAAAGCTGTCCTCGGTTTCGTATAACCTCAGTAAATTTTGACAGCTGCTAATGGGCAATTACTGTTAATATTATGTAATGTGTGTTTCAATGAGAGCAAAATTTACAGTACATATGGTGGAATAAGCATACCAGGTTTATTGTAGAATTTAAACTGCCGACTGACATAGCATTTTACATCAACGAAAATTTAAAAAATTATATCCGCTCGGAATTTTCAAATTTTACTGAAGTATTGCAAAACTTAGTACAGAGCCATAGCAGGATATATTGGCTGCAGTTTGCAGAGATAATACGAGATATTTCCATAAGTAAGTTTCTTTATTTTCGCACGGAATATTTATTGTTAAAACCGAGCGAGGTATCGCAACTGTAGCACGTTGGACTAACATTCGGGAAGACCCCGAGTTCGATCATCGGCTCCGGCCATCCTGATTTCAGTTTCCATTGTTTTCCGAAATCTCTCCTGGCGACACCTCTCCCAACTCCCGTCATTGTATCAGTTTGTGTCACCGTCTCAAACCACCTCGCCGTCTACGAGACGTAAAACTCACTTACCTACCTTATTACCAAACGAAATTGGCCATGGTATCATGATGTATACATCTTGCACTATTTTTCGACATAGTCACCACGGACATTGAAACATTCGTCATAGCGATGGGATAGATTGTATCACCCGGCCTACAGGCCCGATCTTGTCCCATTAGACTGTCACATGTTTCCTGAATTGAAAGCTTCACGCTCGGGACGTGACTTCCGCAACAATGCTGAGGTGAAACAGGCTGTACGACAATTCCTTGCATCGCAAGGCACCGAGGGAAGCGGACTTTTTTAGTGTTACGTATGGCGACGCCCAGTTCGATAACCTTTCGCATTGCTATAAGTTCGTAATCACTCCCCTAGTACAAACAAATTGATAGGTAATCGAATTATTCATTAATTTCGTAGCTTATTTGCATTAAGCTGGATTCACAACCAACATTAAGCGTACGTACGATTCAAAGTAGAAACACTAAGTGTGTATGCAAGCATTCACATCATCACGTAGCATGCGTACGTACGTCGCTTGGTTGGTCCACGTTCTCCTCCTTACGTACGTACACTTATTGGTGGTTGTGTATCCGGCTTAAAAGTTGCCATAAGAACGTAAGAGTAAATTTAATTTTGTTAATGTTTTTTCTTTAAAATACTTCCTCTTTCCGTCGCAAATTATTTTTTGTGTTTCGTTCCAAAACAGTAAATGGCCATAATTTACTGCTTCCTTTTTATTCCCTAACAAAAACATGTGTTTTGCAAATCAAGAAAGATCCTCTGTGGTGTTCTGAATCCAATTTAGGTACGTGCGTACGTTAAGTGTGGTTGTGAATCCTGCTTTAATCTCTGAGAAGTGTTTATTGTTTGTAAGTGTTCGTTAATTCAAAAGGTGTCAGCGCCATGATGGGACGCCCAAAACGGCAGACTTAAACTACGTCACAAGAAGTCTCCTGAATATCATTACTTCCACTGTCCTTTACATGCAACTTTATTGTGAAGAGGCCTTCTGTGCTAGGGCGCATATGAAAAGAGAATTATGATTTAATGTTAAACAACGAGAACCTTACGTTCACTGAAGATTAAGGGAGGGTCACTTGTGCTTGCGCAAGTATAGGGCATCCTCCTGTTTGAGATGTCGGAGTAGTACCCTACTCTAGTATCCGAAGAGTATAATCCCGATCCTACCCATCAGGGGAACGATGTTCCTCCGGGGCTCATGAGTATTGGTGGGTACTATATTGAGATGGGGGTCCTTAGTCTCTGGTGCTAGATTCACGCTTCCGTGACCCCTCGGTATTACAACCTCTTACTCTCAAGTCAACCTGCAGCCTCCTCGTGGCACCACCGGATCTTAAAACCGATGCAGGCTCTGCGTTGCGGGCCACATGCATCCCAGTTCCTCAGGACGGGAAAGTGGTATCTGCCTTGATGGAGTCTCCGATAGAGGGCAACTAGGAGACACCACTAGGTGGGGCGTTAGACTACCTGGTGCTCAGGCTGGTGGGGCCAAAAATCCCGAGACTCGAAGTGCGAGACACTGGGTAATGGTAATGGACGAACCTGATGTCGGTCGGCGGGCCGAGGGTGCGTGCCCGGGCCGTATGGCTGTAAGGAAATTTTTCCACGGTAGACACACTGATGAAGGTGTACCTTGCGCGCCCTCCGGTGTGCCGACGGTCAGGTTGGAAAACCCACAAATGCCGTGAAAATTAGGTAGTACTACCATTGTAATCTTTACTCGATTGTACTTCGGGCGACCAGGTCGCCCCACGGTGAGGTACTCTCCCGTGTCTGGTCTGGGTTGGTCTCGTAGTAGTGGTGGTGGTTGCCCACATGCTGGGCAGGCCTGGAGAGGACACCTTCTCTGCGAAGGGTCGGCGAGTTGGTTGCGAAAGTGCCCGGGAGCAGGCCTGTTGAGTCTGTTACAGGGGAGATAGCCCTCGACTCAAACCAAGAGGTGGCCAAGCTGAGGGTCTCAGTCGGGGAGCAAACTTTTGGGCGAGATCTTGGGATGGGTGGCATCAGGCTCTCTCATGTGAGCTCTGGTACGACAACCCAGCTAATAAAATGATGTTATTTTATCATTTTTTCGTTCATTTGTAGTACATTTCTGACATTCACACGTGTGAAAATAATGTCATATTGACATATCTACTTACAAAATGTTTTATTTGATTATAATGACAAAAAAAAATCTCTCGTAAAATGAGGAATTGCACATTTCTACCAACTCACCAGTTTCGCCAACATTTCTAAACAAAATTAAATTCCGTTTCTTAGCTACTTCGCGTGAGCGACGCGAATAAAATTGATATGCTTTCTATTCGTAATACGCGTCTCGGCCGCCATTTCAGTCACGCTGACGTCACAGAAACCTGAGCGCTGGTTGGCTGACATATTTTGTTTATTTCGCGTCACGACATTCGCGTCGAGACTGACGTACTATTGTGATTCCAATATCACTGCTTAAGTTTTGAAATGTGTAAGCTCCTTGGTTGTGTAAGCTGACTTGAGTGCTCGCGGCGATGGTGGAGGCGCCTGGCGGCCGCTCGACGCAACTCTGGCGTCAGAGTGGCGCTACATGCAGGATGCACAGCAGATGAGACGGCATTCCGCGGGCCGCCCCGAGCGACGGGACGTGCAATTAGCCGCGCCGCTCCGTGCGCGCACGCACGTACATACATGCGTGAGCCAGCCCGCGCGGACCGACACATACGGCCGGTTATGTTAAAGCCACATCCTGTAGTTTTACCGTGGTTTCGAAAATATTTTTAAAAGCAACGTAATTTCCATATCAAAAAATCCCTACATATGTTTGTTAATTATACAACATAATTTGCACATATTTTATTATATCAATGATCGTCATAGCTTTTGAGATTTTGCACCCAAAGTAGTACTAATTTTGTTATGAAAATAAGTCGGCAGCAAGTAAAATAATTTTTTGCAACCGAACTGTACAGTATTTTGAAAAACGCCTACATCTAACTGTACACCGTATAACTGCTCTTGGTCTTGAATTTTTCAAAACATTTCGTTAAGAAAGTTTTTTTAATTGTTTGCGACAATGTGAATAAAACTACCTAGCTTAGCCTCAAGTCAAAACAGTGCTCATTAAAGTCATCAAATTAGCAATATAAATTGTAATAGTTTTACGTCACAAATTTAGACGCACGGAAAATATCGTTGAGTCGGTAATAAGCCACCAACAGATTTTTTGCTCAGTCGCCCACGGGCGTTGAGAGAGCATGGTCACGCTACTATCAGCTCTTATCGCGTAACGCGACGCCTTGCCTTTGAGCTAGTCGTGTCATAGATGCGCACTTGTTGCTACCGAAACACATCACAACGTGTAAACAATTCCCTTAGCTATAAACTTGGTATTTTAGTAGTCAAGAGGAATGTCACATTTTGAAAAAAAAAAAAAAAATATATATATATATTTTTTTTTATCGACAAAGATTTTTTCATAGAATACCAAACGCGTCGCTTAATTTTGATACGAAATTCTTCACATTGACAGAATGCTTTTTTTTTAGAAATAAATTTTTATGTTTTATGGTTTTTAGCTTTTATCACATAACACGTGATAGTTAGTTTCAGTGCAAATTATTTATTGCTTTATGTGGTTGTATGCTTCCGTAACATGCAACCCTACTATGAATGCTAAAAATATTCCATAAGAGGAAAATACAGTAACTAGTAAGGTCTGCAAAATAGGTACTATTTCGTAGAAATATAAAAGTACGAATTTCACACCTAATAAGGCCTTAAGTTACGAGGTAAGAATGGTCGAGGTCAAATTTCAGCTTCAATCGAACGATAACCCGATTTGAGTTTATAAGCGCACAATTAGCCACGAGACACTGAATCGCTTGCAGGATTTTAGAAGTAAACCCGGCGATCGAGCGAACCTGGTCGCGTGACTTATCAAACCTACCTAACCCCTGCACATTATTTTAAAAAACTTTGCTTATTTAAGCTTCTATAATTGTCATCTAAGGGCGCCGCCTAACAGCGCGTTGAAAATTCAGAAGCGACGGAGCTATAAGGGCGACCTAGTATGTGTCAAATTCTACATCGCCACAACAAGCCAACTGCTGATACAGCCTGCGAGATACATGCTGAATCGATTTAACTAGGCTATGGTAGCTACTTTAAGAGGTGGCCATATTATTTTACTGGTAGAAAGTCTGCAGCAAAGTTCATTGCACAATTATATCTTAGCACCGCATACATTCGGTTAGTACATTTTGAAGTACGGCAGACTAAAAAGCCTTTTTCGTTTTGTCGAAGGGCTTAGAAAAAGTATTTTAGTGAGCTTGGTGTATTTCTGAAGTGTTTTTCCTTTTCCTGCGTTGGTGCAATGGATATATGTGAAATAGTTTCACAAGTGAGATATTTTGGTTGGTGGGTGGTGACATGAAGTGGGTATGGGGCAGCGCCGGAATGAGAGGGCGGGAGGGAAATGGGAGGTACCTGCGGAAAACCTCCGACCAGCTACATCGTCCGGCACGATTCCCACATGCGAAATTTCTGGGACCGACCCCGCAGGGAATCGAACCCGGATCGCCTAGGTTAGAGGCCACCGCGGACCTCGAATAGTTTTATGAAACAAGTATTTCACTGTACATTACAACGGGTTTGAAATTCGTGGTAGACGAAACCTTTAGATAGCGTAGGCCACTAGTTAAAATGCCAAATAAAGTCATTTTAAATACCTAGGTGTTTGTAAATCTATGCTTAAAAAAGCCACCCTAAGAAATAAGTTTTAACAACATTATGAACAGACATATCGCATGGGTGAACGTATTTTGCTCGCCCGGGGACCAAGAAGTTCGGCAGAAGTAAGAACGACATAGCATGCGCATAACGCCTTACCCTAGACTCCGGACACAAGTCACTGAATTGATGTGTATTCTTCTCGCTTCTATGATAGCATACATTTAGTTGCTACACTGTAATTTTATCGCGTAATATCACGTACTAAGATATTTATGCTCTAAGTGCCGACGCCTTTTTTTAATATTCTGTACCAAGTTGTGGATACATAAAAACGACCGCAAAACACCCATTTTCAAAACCAAAAAGACAATGTTCGAAGAATAGGAGAGAATAATAAATATGTGAACACTCGTGTAACATTCTTTGAACTCTATTTGTAAGCAGACATCACTTACAAACGTTAAGAAGCTCTCAATTGTTTTCCTGAACCTGAACAAGCGACCGTCTTAACCTCTTGCGCTTGGATTAAATAAACGAAATTTTGACATTGAAACTCGTATCTTGTAAATAAGTTATTTTGGATATTTTTTTTGCTCAAAATGTTGAAAAGACTATTCTTAAATTGCTTGTTTTTTATCACATTGTTTTTTACCAAGTTTCAAAATCTTGTTGATTTTAATCAGTATTTTAACGATAGTTCATGTGCCATTAAACATTTTCAAATTTGGTCAAATTATGAGCAGTATTTAAAAACGTTTTAATTGATTGTTTACCTATTATACTTTGTACTAAAGAAAATTAAACATCAGAAAATTATGTAGTTTTTTTTTCCACAAAGTACAGGTAAATCGCCTGCTCATCTATTATGCCGATATTTAGTGTACGAGATTTCGGCGCAGAGATTTTCTTCAGAAATACTTTACTAAAGAGAAATTTTTGCTACAAGTGTTGGCAAAAACTATTCTAGGTTTACGTTTTTTTTTTAAAATAGGCTTCCAGGGGCCTGTAATTTTAAACTGAAGCTTTTAGCGGTGAATTATGTACCATATCCTCTTTAGTATTCCGCGATATTATATATAATAAAATACGTCGAAAATCACTCGAAGTGCAATTTTTGCCGTTATTTAGAGGGACATTCATAGCCTGGTGCCTATAAACGTAGGGACCTATAAAATATAAACTGGAGAGCACTTATATTCATCTAGAAGCTTCATTATTGGCTGGTGTGTAATAATTTACGAGCGTAATAAAAGAAAATGTTTTTGAGGTAAAATTTAAACACAAATGTAGACACAAATTCCCGTTTCGTGCAAGATGCTTCCGTTCTCTTAAACGTCTATCCGTTTATTTAGGGTATGTTTATTAAATAGTTAAACGGAATTTTGGGCTCTTAAATGCTTTCTACGTGTTCTTCTAATGAGAATTTGGCCGTGGTTATTTCACCGTGTATGTCAAAACAATGTATTTCTGTAGCACACACTTGGTAGGCAACTTGCAATACGTAGCATTTCAGCGGGTTGCATTACAAAAATTGCAACTTGGCTATTGGAACTAAGTTAAACGAATATTCCGCAGGATATATTTCAACATCATATTCACAACCCAGTTTCAACAGAAAAACTAACCTTAAATTAAGCACAGCATCGACCTCTTATAGATGATCTCAAATCTCATCTCATTAAAGAACATGGCATGTGTACTCTGGGGCCACTTATAATTGTAAAAAAGTTATTTGATAATTTAAAAAAAATAATTGAAATCCAATACAAGTAATACAAATACGTATGTAATAAATACTTTTAAAGAATTCATTAGGACGTGAATGAAGGCCTGCTGAGGAACGCTACAGAATATTAGTAAAAATGCTAGGTTACGTTAATTCCACTGCAAAAGTTAGGTGTTCATATACGTAATGTGTGCTATGTACATAAAATTAATCCTGAAAATTATAAAGTACTGCACCCAATTTGTGTTGCTAAGAAATACAAGTGATATATGACAAAGTCTTCTTAGTACTGAGCTCATGTGGATGTAAGTCAGCTTATTATCCCACTAATAATTTTACCTACTTGACTTACGAAAATTTCCTGAAAAAGGTATTAATTAATTTTAGTAGTTACAATTTTATCCCAATTTTGCAGTCGTGTGTGAGGAATTTTTTTTTTCAGATTTTCGACACCAATCACTACAGACATGTTAATACAAGAAATAATGGAATTGTACAGTACTTCAAACTGTTAAAACCTATAATGTAAATTCAACAAAATGTTTATATTAAATAACCTGTATTTTACACAGAAAATGGTATCACTTACTTTCCATGATTTCAATATATCTGAAATACCCAATAAGTCACACATGAAGGTAATATTTTCCTGACAACCTACATTTTATAATTCCAGAAGTGAATTATCTCTTACCGATATTTGTATTATCTGCACTACATGTAACTTTTTTAATGCCTTTAACAACCAATGAATTAATCATTAATATGATACTGCAGATCTTTTACATTTAGGTGCCCCACCCCCTAGTGTATTGAACATTATTCACTGAGTAAAAACTTTTTGGCCACAACAAAACATTTTGTCACTATTGACCTCAATAATTTTTTGTTGCTATTACAAAAAAATTTGGTGCACCCAGTGAAGTTTTGCAGTGACAATTTAAAAAATGTGTAACCGCTACAAACATTTTATGAAGTCCATATCGACGAAAAATTGTGTAGTCACAAAAACGTATTATCTGTGTTGCAGTTGTTGTAGGCACACATTTTTTGGAGATACAATTGAATGGGTTCTCACGGCAGTAGTCTACGTACATACACTACATTTAAAAGGTAAGTTATTAAAACTTTCTACACAATATATGCATTATATACACTGTTTCCGAGCGATCTATTGAATCTAATCGTAGTAATTTTGCATAGATGTGATTATTAATCTAGTAACCAGGTAAACTCTAACCTATTAACAGGACTTGCAGTGAACTACGCTGTCGATTTTCTATCAATTAAATTATTTGGCCATTGAATTAAAGTACCACAGTTTCAGATGTAAAATAGAAAAACTGCGCGCCAGGTGATGCACCTTGCACATGTGCAGTCGGGGAACTAGGTGTGCTCGTCAATGTAACCCTTATCGTATTTCAGGCCTCTGAAGTGCAAAACAGCTACACTCATATATGGCACCCCTCATCAATCGCATTAATATAAAGGGAGTAAAGCGTAAAAGTTAGTGTATGGAATTTACACTATCCTGCACCTGAATCCCGTACATGGACTTTAGAACATAAGGCGCGCATGCTTGCTAACCGGTTGATAACGGCGATTTACTGTACGTGGATGGAAAACGTTTGACGGAGTTGCTCAGTAACAACGAAGGGTGCTGACACAGCCACAGATCTAACACGTAGCATATCTGCATGTCCGACATACGTGACGATGAACGGGCTGCAGCGGTAGCGACGAACCTAAGCTAACTACTAACCCGACACATGAAAGGAAATGAACCTAATAGTAGGACGAAAAACAACGGACAACACGTTGGTCACGGGTTGTTGAGGAGCGAGACCTTATCGAGTTGTAGATGAGATAAAAACAACATGTCCAATAACAGTTACTAAGTAGAAACATGACTTTTTAAATAGGAAATTAATTCAGTTTATTTGGTCTGTGTTTATAATCGTATGTAGCTCACGTAGTCTACTTATAATGGGTGGTCAACTCATTTTCAACTTTTTGACATGTCAGATTTTTAATGTTTGCAACTCATTTGGACTACCGCTAACTGTTTTTAAAATTATGTTACAGTCGTAAACTAAACGTATCTAAATGAGATATTTCCAATCATGTATCAATAGTGTCACGAAATAAAGGGGGAACAATAGGGAAAGCCTGAATTAACTGCGCAAGGATGGGGGGGGGGGGAATATAATTGTGAATCAAGAAAGTATTTTTTTCTTAAACTGATTTATAACAACAAACCGTCTATAGAGTTTAATTCGCTTGGCTGTTTATTTCAGAGAGGTTGGGGGACCGTGAAAGAATTGTGGTACTAACTAGACGTCATTTTAAACTTGGACACTTAGATAAAATAGATAGTAACAGAAATACTTCACCTGAAGTATTACTCTAGATCTAGGGGGAAATTAAGTTATCACTGAAAATAAATAAATTCACGAACCTCGCCAGTTTACAATTACAATTCATTAAAATAATAACTTCGAAATCTTACACAGAAAAAATAAAGCTAAAATAATTTTGAAACAAATCAAGGAACAGTTATTAATGTGATGATAGTTAAATTTTGACAATTCAGTAATTATTCCAGAATTAAACAGGTGAACTCGTTCAGGCTTAATACAGGCCAAACAAAATTAACCAAGACTCTTGTCTCTGGGCTGTCACCGTCTTAATAACATTCAAAACTATTAAGTCGACGTATTATTTTTAAAATTCAATCAACGACTTAGACTTGATAAACCAAAAGTCGCTTTCGCCGGGACATCTTGAGCTGGCAAATTCAACAAAAGCAAACACTATTCGTTTACGTTAAAACACCATTAACTTGACTGTCAACTGACGAATTACTTCTCATTGACCACCGATATACTGGTAAACACTGTCTAATCGCGATTTGTCAGAAACATAATTAACATAACGCCAGCCTCAAATATTACGTTTTCTGAATCAGTTAATGAACTACCTGCCGACAACATACTTAGTCTAGGCATTACTAAATTAATTATTTAAATTTAACAAAACTGTATCTCAAACAATAAGACGCGCGTATACCAAACATATAAAATAACATTTAGATTATTTCAACGTATTTACCAAAATTTAAATGAACCAGCTAAAGACACGAGTGTACTAAATTCCTATTAACTTAACTACAAGGTTGCCTACTTATCTTACGTTGCTCGGGGCCGTTCCACTACCTGCGACCCTCGGGTGCTCGCCTACGCCTCCGCTGTCTTCAGACATCTTCGTCAAAAGCCGTGAACAATAACGTCTCAAAAAGCCCCACGGTCAATAAGGAACAAAAAGCCCACGAACCTGTGTCGCACCTCTATAAATAGGCCCTAGTTGACCTAACTAACATAGTCTCGAAATTTCCATCGCCGACACCCGAATTTTAAAATCACCCAAGCATATGGGTGTGGTAGGGGAGGGGAAGAGGTGGGTTTAGTGTTATAATGTCGAAACAAGACGGTAATCGAGAAGTCTGGAAGGTGTCAGCTGATCTAGCACGTGACGGCCACAGTAGTTGTGAAGGAGGGAGGGGGGGGGGGGAAAGACCACGCACTGGCCGCGCCGCGAATACGGGTCATGTACACGCCTCAGGAATGTGCTGCTAGCGTGACTCATTCAACTATACCGTTCTAGAAGACTCTGAGCTGAGTATTATTCACTTCGACGAGAGAGGCGATCAAAGTCTCTAAAACGTTACACTTAAGAGGGCGTGGTACATAATTCAAAGCTAAAAATTTAATCTATTACTGTAGGTTTATTGAAACCAATTTACGAAAGTTAAGCAGTAGCAATCCTAGACACTAGTTTTAGCCAACGTTTTAAACAAAATTGTTTCCAGTGTTACGAACTTCTGAGGCACAATATCTGACGCCGGAACCTCGTGTATTTAATTGCGGCGCAAGAGATCACGCGTAACGAATTAGTAATTCTGGATAAATATTTACTCATAAAGTTGGCCAATACCACTATCTAGGATTATCATTGAGTATTTTATCCATACTGGCTTCGAAAAAAACGTAGAAATCAATATATGTTTTCAGCATTTATTTATCTACCACGCACTCTTAAACAGTCCCAGCTAACTGGCAAATATAAGGAAAATCCTAACTTTACATTACATACAATTATCGCTCATTCCAACCGTCACAATAGATAATTAATCTAACAACACACTCCCACCCGAGATACAACAATTTTCAGTACTCAGTAAACCTTCCAAGTTTGCAAAAGGCATATATCATTAGCTTAAGTAAACGGCTGCCAGTGTGACATTCAAATCACATCAGCAATACTAAAATTATTACTGACGTTACTGAATCAGTGAAATCAAACATATTGATACGCGACCAAGTAACAAAAAACACATAAGAATTCGGATATGAACTTTATCTGGCGATAGCAGTGCTGCGTAATTGAAGGTTCCTACCCTCCCCTTCTCAAAAAAAAAAAAAAAACGTTTCGGTAGCATCAATATGTAGAGCAACGAAAACTCTAGTAGGATGGTTTTGTGGTTTGCAGTAGTTCCAACATAATATTACTAGTTATATATATATATATATATATATATATGTGTGTGTGTGTGTGTGTGAGAGAGAGAGAGAGAGGGTATGTGTGTGTATACTTACAGATTTCATAACGTGGTGAAGTCAGTAATAAAAACGTATTAATTTATATTATGTTATTTAAACGGTTAACTTAGAAAATGTATTTAATATCCATGAATAGGTTTTTAGTAAATTCTTATTCATTTTCTTACAGTTGCATGTAAACATTTTTTCTTTTACGAAGACATCCGTTAAAAAAATTAAAATACAACAGTGGCGGAGTTCTGTTTCTCTCTCTCTCTCTCTCTCTCTCTCTCTCTCTCTCTCTCTTTCAGTCCAACGTTATATTACGTTTTCAAGTGTTGCAGCGGGTTAATAGATTTATGAAAATTGAAACTGTGTAAAATAAACCAGGTAACCACGAGTTGATTTCTCGATATTTAATGTCGCCAGCGCCAGCCATTCTCATAGCAGAGCCGTGCCCGCGTCTGTAAAGTATGCAACGTGCACGGAAAAATTTGGCTGCAATTGTCAATGGCGACAGTCATAAACATTCTTTCCGTGTTACGCGCTATCAAACGACGACACGGGGTCTGGATGGGCTAACGGTAATCGCGTTTATGCGGAAGTCAACGCCATTAGAAGGGGGCATCATTAGGAACTTGTTCGCGGTTCACTACAGCGTTTTCTTTGGCGAGATGTTTACGACCACTGTTGGGCGGCACCAAAGTGTAAAAAAAGTTGTCGGTGTCCATTCTTTCTCTACCTCTCGGTCAAGGTGAGCCGCGCGTGGTAATGGTTGCGGAAGTAGGGATAGGGGGACGGGGTGGTTACGAGGTCAGGCAGCTGACCGCGAGCAGCTTGTCATCGGCGGGGATGTCGGCCTGCCTGGACCACGGGGTCATCCCGGGGATAAAGGTTAGATGATGGAGCAGATGAGGGCAACAACTCCCTCGCCGTACGCCCGAGGTCAAGGGTTCTCGGGTTCGACGCCTGGTCGTACCTCGTGCTCAACATTGTTAATACTCGCCCTGTCTCTCGGCTCGGACCACATGCGGCGAGAAGCTCAAGTCCCACAGCGCTGTTATGTTGCCTGCTTTCATACGTCTATTTCATTGTGTCATGTAGAGGGGGAGGGAGGAACTGACGTAGGTCACGGTCACACTCCAGGGAAAGGTGGCCGTCTGGTTAAACGAGTCAGTGAGTGAGAGATTTTTGGTCAGAGCTTTACATCGAGGTCTTCGGCGCTGGTGAAGGGTGACATGTGGTGAGTATGGAGCAGCACCGAAATGAAGGGGCGGGGGAAACGGAAGATCCTCGAGAAAACACGACGACCATCGTCCGGCATGATTCCCACATGCGAAAATCCGGGGACCGACCCCGCCGGGAACCGAACCCGGATCCCCTTGGTGGTAGGCGAGGGGTCTGACCCCTCGACCACCGCGGCTCCCTGGTTAAACGAATGTTGGTCTAAAATGCGAAAGTGGTAAGGGCGACGAAACACGTGCATCACGCCTCCCTCTTGCCCCTAGGCCAAGTCACTAACTAGCATGCAGTCTTCTCGCCGAGGGGCATCGGTTGCCTCAGTGACTAGAGCACTCACCTTCTACCAAGGTGATCCGGGTTGGATTACAGGCGTGGTCGGTGCCCAGATTTCTGCATGTGGTGAACGTGCCGAACGATGCCACTGGTCGGCGGGTTGTCTCGGGGATCTCCCGCTTCCCAGACCTTTCATTCCGGCGCTGCTCCATAATGTATGTGTCAACTTTCACCAGCGCTAAAGACCTTGATGGTAAGTAACCAGGACTAAAATCTCTTCACTCACTCTTCTTGCCGATAAGTCGGATCTATGATACATCCAGTGGTGAACCTTGCATTTTTTACCATTGTACTAACTACAGAGGTGTATTGACATTCATACTTTCGGCCGCGCAAAAATAAACTTTATAGATAATAGAGTAACTAAAATTGACATACTCGTGTGTAACGTTCTTTGAATAGTATTCCTTTAAAAGCAGGCGTTATTTACACACGTTGAGCAGATTTCGAATAATCTGGTAACGGTCGAAACCCTACACACCACTTTGCGGCCTCGGCAAGCTGCCCTCTTAAACATGTTTATTTGAACACATTCGACAGCCATGTTTGATCACGTTTAAATGTGTTCGCGAGCTTACATGCCTAAACCGAATACAATCAATGAACTTCCTATCCTCAACAAACTGGGAACTTGTAATGCACCATATTGATTAATAATCACACTATTCTCAACATTCGGGGCATTTTAATTATTATATTGCAATCAACCACAATTTTTCAATGAGTCTTTAACGAATACAAACCTAAGTTAATTTTAAATCATGAGTACCATCTGTCATACAAAAAAGTAGTCTAATTTGTTACACAGGTCGTTGCTCGAAGTAACCGTCAGGAGAGAAGCAGAGAAGACATGTCGTTCGAAACTACATATGAAACTAGTTTACTTTGACGAGAACAGAATGCTATCGGAACTAGTTCGGAACTCGTGTAAATTCTAGGTAATTCTGAACATTACTAACAGAACTAGTTCTGCATCTAGTGTGACCACTGCATTACTAAGTGAACTTAAGGTCGATACAGACAAAACAAATTGTGCTTTAAGAATCACGTAACTTCCTGCTGATCAGAGGAGCACAAATCGTGCATAATTTTCTAGCGTGGATGTGCAAATAAAAGCGAGCAATAAGGGCCACACTGTCACGTCCGACAAGAGCAGCATCGTCTCTACGCGCGGAGCATTAAATTGGCGCATAACAATTTCGTTTTAGCCCGTTTTATACGGAACTTTATGTGGTGACTGTACAACTTTAATTTAGTCAGTGCCGTCAATGGGAATGAAGTTGACCGAAAAATTAAAACAATTATTGCATATCCTAACATTGGTACAAAGTAGTCATTTGTGTCATTTACACGAACATCAAATTACTGATCAGTAAGGACAAACTGATTAGTTTTGATGCATAATATGCTTTAGAAATGGCAATAGATATTGGTTTTATAATTTTTCTTTAGTCAGTCCCAGTTGTAAACTTCACCCCAATTGACGTTAATAAGTAAAGGCTAACGCAAGGATATATCTTCGGGTTTTAAAAATCTGGGAGGTATTTCTGAACGCATATATCAGCGTTAAAAACCGTGCTCAACAATTTCTCGAGCCAACAAATGTTTTTTTTTTTAAACAAGCGTAGTGCATTTTTAAATTGAGTGAATAATTGTTTCAAGTGTGTTATTTTAGTTCATAATTACAGTAGAACACGTGTGTTAGTAATCTGATACAACACAGTTCGTAACCAGGTAGCGAAACTACGTCATAGGCATGTATGGATTATTGCTGTGTAGCCTAGTCCAATAAAGAAATATAGGGTCGTAACTCACGAGTAGCACTTACGCGAGTTGTCGAAACTTGCCTCCCGCGTAGCGTCGATGAAACATTTGATAAACTTGCTCGAGTAGCCCTTACCTCCCTATCTTGCCCCCGGTTCTTAGGGGCTAGAGAACGCTCCAGATAGGAGTTTTCTCCACAAAATCATTATTCACATAAAAGTAAATAAATCCGAAAACTTAAGCGGTGAGTTATTCACGTATTTGGCATGCTAGAATGGTAAATATTGGTATAAGGTACGGTAATTTCGGTATGTTTGCCAACATTGGACGTGTGTACTGTCCGCGTGTTCGCGAGAGATTCGAGTGCAGACGAAGCGATTTCGGAATGCGAGTGCCCCGTTGCCCGAAGATACAAGGGACAGAGAGAGAGAGACGGAGAGAGAGAGAGAGAGAGAGATAGGGCTATGTATAGGCGCCAGAGATGTGGCGCCAGTACAGCGGGCGTGTTGGACGATGGCAAGTGAGAGAGAAGATGCCGGAAGCTGCACTATCTTCTCACCTGTTCATCTCCCCCTACATCTTCTACTACCTATGGCGGCTGTCTTCCCTTCCCGCGTGACCCCTGCCGTAATTACCGCTGTCCCGGAGCTGAAAAATGATTATGATTATTATCTTCAATCATTTAATCACAATTTGGCCACTTGAGAGCCCCGCCTGATTGATCGGGAAATGGCGATGCTCATATTAAGAAGCCGGCTCACTCATGCGATGAAAATTTCCGTTTTAGTAATTTCGCTTTTGCAGAGTTAACTATCGTAGTTTTTTTTTTTTTTTTTTTTTTACATTCTGAACTTTATTGATGCTGTGTTATAAATTTTTATGATAAATTTTAACTTGGATACCTGTGAATTTTAAGTGTGGTTGAAAATATCTTGCGAATATTAATTTGATAGTTTCAAAATAAAAAGGTTCAATAATTTTTATGTCAGCTGATTGTAAAGCGCACTGCCTACCAGAGGATTGAAATGTGTTGTAATGTGCGGGAAAACTTATTTTTAGAAATTATTCCACTTGTGCCCGTCATGCTTATATACGTAAAGGAAACACGATTGGGAGAAGGACAAAATGTCACTGTCTAGACACCATGTTCATTAGAACACTGTTTCTAAGCTCTCCAAAGTAGCCAAAAATCTGTATTTTCAGAGTGCCGTACTTCAACATGTACGAACCGCATGTATGTGAAACTCGGATAGAATCGCGTATTGAACTATGCTACATACAATATTTCTGCCAATACAATTATTTTGTCTCCACTTGAAGTCCCGTAGTGAAAAAGGATCGGCGGGAATCTTTCACCCTAGTTCAGCGCTCGGCTCGTCTTGGCAACACGGCTTTGATGCACGCTTCGAAGTCACCCTTATAGCTCCGTCGCTACTAAGCTTCTAGCGAGCAGGTAGGCGGCGCTCTTAAGAGTGCGTAGTAGATAAATAAACTCTGAATACATCTATTGATTCCTACGCTATTTTCGAAGCCAATATGGATAAAATACTCAATGACAATCCTAGATAATGGTATTTGCCAACTTTATGAGTAAATGTTTATCCAGAATTACTAACTCGTTACGCGTGATCTCTTGCGCACGAGGTTCGGGCGTCAGAGATTGTGTCTCAGAAGTTCATAACACTGGAAACAATTTTGTTGAAAACGTTGGCTAAAACTATTGTCTAGGATTGACGTTGTTTAATTTTTGCAAATTGGCTTCAAGAAACCTACAGTTATAAATTAATGCTTTTAGCGTTGAATTATGTACCACGCCCTGTTAAGTAGATCATGGAAGATTGTGAACCAATATGATACCTGTCAAAAATACCAGATCCCATTTCGCCTGGTCTGAAGCAATGTTGGCCATTCACCAGTATCGTAGCGTTGTTTTTGGGGTGATTTAAATCGTTAGTGACCCCAAAAGCCAGAGCATAGAAAAAATAAGGTGTTACAGAGTAAGAAATTTTAAACTCCGTGTTCGATCATTTCTCAAGTCATCACACGCGTTTGCATTAATCCTCTGAAGCAACAAATAATTAAGAATTTATTTAAGTAATAAATTACGAAAAATACGTTAACTTTACAAGCATGACTGAAGAACAAATAGTTGTTAGAGCTGTATTATGAGTGATTTATAGTCATCATATCATGTTCAATGATTTTAACATCAGAATAAATAAACCGTTTGGAAAGTGTTAGCATGGTAAAAGGGGAAAATTAATTTTAAAACTTATATTAATAAAAAACGTATAATTTCGTGTGTAACAATTGCAGATAAAAACTGCATCCTCTTTCTCTTTAGAAAAGAACTAATTTTAATCCGGAAAAACTAACGATGTGTGCATAGTTCGAACTGAGGACGTTTAGTAGGCGTGTCGGGTGCAAAATCGAATATCCAAACATATGGGAGCATCACATCCACAGCGATGAGAGAACATTTAACAGCCGCGTCTGAAATTACGTCAGGTGCGTCTGCCGAAAATTTTAGCTCTTTAAAGAGAATTCGAACCTATTGGAAAACAATATGTTTTTGTCATCTTTACGAGATGTAAAACTTCATGTTACACTGAATTAGACATATTGAAATTTATTTCAGAAATTAATTATTACCATCAACATCGTTATCAGTGTATGTATTTCGGATTGATTGGTTTTACGTCTTTTGAAGTCAAGTATGTCTCGAGTTATCTTTCTTATTCTCTCTTACGAATTACGTTTCGATTCCTCCTTTCGTATGCTATTCTTCGTCGTTCCTGTGGTCAAATTTTGTTAATCTTCCGATTTACTTATAAAATGTAATTTTTTTTCTTTGTGCACACATCTATGTGATGACAAGCCAAGTCACAGTTCTAGAAACGACTGAGCTGCTACAGCGGAATATAACACCTCAGTGAAAACATTCCTCTGAATTCAGTTTCTATTCGATGATTATTGGCCCGCAGCATTCGAAAATACAGTACAGAACCATATCTAACACGGAGGCGAATTTTTGCATTAACTGATAGCAGGAGTGAAGTTGACAACTGGGATGGACATAAAAATTATATATATATATATATATATATATATATATATATATGCATTTTTAAAGCCTTTTAAGAATCAAAACTAATCATTTCGTACCTTCTGATAAGTCATTTGATGTTTTTTTTGTAATTAATAGTACCCATGTTATACAATAGTTGTTCACACTAGATGCAGAACTAGTTCAGTTAAACATGTTCAACATTGCATAGCTGTTATGTGAGCTCCGAACTAGTTCTGATCGCAGTCTCTTCTCATCTAAGTATACTAGTTTCACATGCAGTTTCGAACGACATGTTCTCTGCTGCTCTCCTAACGGTTACTACGAGTAACCACATGTGTAACGCTACTATTTAATGCCTTAAATATATTATATGCCTTAAGTAATTTACTGTGATGTGATGTGTTTTCAGCTTGTTTGAGTCACAAATGGAACACCTGAGTTGCTACTAGGTCCCCCGCAGTATATGAACTATGAGAAGACAACACAACACCCAGTCCTGAACCCAGGGAGGTAATTGTACCGGTATTCAAACTCGGAACTATTGGCCCGGAGGCCAGTAACTCTAATCAATTTTTTATTTGTTTTAATGTTTGGGACAATGGCAAGGCTACAACGTATTATGTATTTTGCTTGTTGTAGTTTGTAACTGTACGGTGACTTTTTGTAATCAGTCAAGACGAACACAAACACCCAGTCCGAGTAAATGACGTTAAAGGTCACCTCCCCAGCCGGGAATCGAACCCGAGATGCTTAGCCCAGCGACCAGGAGCGCAAACCCCTGAGCCAAGCTGTCGAACCTGTGATAAAACTGTAAGTTTTGATAGTTGTAAAATCTGATATTTAGAAGGAAATATTGTTCTAAGGACATTATTATATAGTTAATATCCGTAAATTTGATAACTTACAAAAATTGCCAAAAGCTGGGCAAAAATTTCGAAAGTGATAACTCTTAATTTAAAGCCTTCACGTTTGTATCATCAATGGCCTTGATAACGTTGAACGAATGTCACCGTCAGCTATTTAAATGCAACGTTCGGTATCATCTCAACTGTACTGGCCTCAGTCGCAGCACGCCGTCACCGCACCATTGACGGGAGACCTCCGAGAAAACCCACGTCTTCCCTGCTAACGTGGTCTGCAATGTGCGATCCTCCGTGGCCAGGAGACCGGTACATAACCTCGCCAGGAGGACGTGAGGCTTGATTTGTAAACACTAGACGAGTTCTCCGCGGGCGAGTCTCAGCCAACAGATAAAAACCACGAGGGGGAAAAAAGCGCATTTGAATTTCAAATGTCCAGTCGATCGGAATACGGGAACACGTAGTTAACCGCCATGTCTTGAGTGGTCGCGGTCTGGTGGTCACTACACCAACTTTAAATCGTTTGTTTACAAGAGGATTAACCTCGGCGTCTGTACCAGTTCTGGTATCGTTACATGTATAAGCTGTTGCTTTGATATCTGTTGGTTATTACTAGTAAAGTGAACATTTTAAAAGACACGGTTATCGTATTTCCAATCAGTTGTTATCTTTTCGCCACTCTGTAACACAAATTTAGATATTTTTAGTAATAAACGCAGTGTTTTTTTTTATTTCGCCATTCTCGAAAGTTAAGATCTGAGGGCACAATGGAATGTATTTTTGGATTTTTGCGTTATCGTCTTGAAAAATTTCGCACTTGCCTTAAATTGTTTATATTTTATATAGTAATCGAACATTAGTTTTTCTGACCACACGTTATGTATTTAGTTTTCTATCGCAAGAATACGTATTTTAACTAGAGGACGATAATTATATATTTTAATAAGAGTTTCTAGTTAACCGAAATAAACTAGAACCATCAAATCCGACATTGTGATGCTGGTGACATTCCTCAAGAGTTACCTAGACTGCAAAAGATTGAGACACATTAACATCGGCTGTCAATTCAATGACGTTCGCAATGCATCGTTGAAAACTGCCATTTTTTTTTGTAAAATTTGGCAACATTTTTAATAATGCCAAGTTGTAATACGGTATTTCATAATACTGTTTGCACTTGACAGATAACATAACAGCCGTTAATTGTCGGTAAAAATAAAAGTGATTGTCTCGTGGTCCGATACTTACTGACATCTAATGTATTTTGTTGATATACCAACGCACTCCACTTCTAGTCACCTGAGGAAAGAGATGTTTCATGTTTCATGTTTTTTTTTTTTTTTTTTTAAAGAAGGGAGACTGGGACTAAGTACATGGTACGTCTGTCTTACATCATAAAAAGTCCCAGAATCGGAAAGCACTTTTCGATTTTAGAAATTCGTCAGAGTCAACGCTTAAAAATATTTTTTCGGTACAATTTTTTTTTCCCATCGTGAGAAGCTAATTCAATCCATGAACACTTTTTCATATCTTAAAACACCACTGTTAGCGAATGCTGCTGATTCGCAGGTAGCTTAAAGTTATATAAAATGACAAAGCACAAGAAAATGGGCAACAAAAAACGAATGAACAATCCAAGGAAGCCAGAATCTGCTATAACAACAAACACACAAACAATTCTAAATGTAAATTTAGTCAGTACGTCATGGGAAACCAAAACTTGAAAAATTAAAGTTAAAAAAATCGAGTACCAAGCAAGGTGCATTAAATGGCGACAATTATGGACAAAGTCAACGAAGACAACGTAAATAAACACTGCGACAGAAATTTTTGTAGACAAGACAACACACCGAACATAACATCGACGATAAACTTATATACAAAATAATTTATATAAAGAAAAGTAGTCAGTATGAATCAGAAAACAAAAATCGGAAAAGATTGTAAAACAATCGAAGACCAAGCAAGGTGTACGAAAATAACGCCAGTGATGGACAGTAAGTCTACTGGAGCTCCTCAGATTGTTCCTATGCCTGAAAACAGTAACCAGCGTAGGTTGTCGTCGAAGGCAACTTGCTACTATCGTATGTGTGGCATTCGTTGTCTCGTGTTGTATTTTCTATATCCATATCTGTTGCTGTGTTCATTTGTGTTCTCCTCGTCTTTTGTCCATAATTGTCGCCTTTTGCGTGCACCTTGTTCGGTTCGTGTCTGTTTAAGGGCTTGTTCCCGAGTTTTTTTTCAGACTGGTGCCAATAACTCAAATTTTTTTTAACCAAAAGTTTTGAAAAAAATTGCATCAATGTGCAATCACACGATGCACAATACTGAGGAAGCGTTTTTTTTAATAATGTACCATTCGCCAGCAAAAAAATAATTTCCTTCATTTTTGCTTATTTTCACGACGAAAAACGTGGTACTTTGGGTAATGAAATTTAAAAAACCCGTTCAGTATAATTCTACAAAAAAATTCCGCTACAAATTATAACATATAAGTGTCAAAACTGTGCAGCGAAATTTTGATATGAGTATTAGGTAGCAATAAAAAGAAATATTTTCGAAATATCTGCAAAACTCCGTAACAAGGCCTTAAAGTTACGTTTACGTTGTTCGGTTTCCCATTACATACTGATTATATTCTTATTTCGTAATTATTTGTATGTTTGTTGCAATAGCAAATTCTGGCTTCCTTGAGTTGTTTCGTCGTTTCTTGTTGCCCATTTTCTTGTGCTTAGTCATTTTATGTATTTGTAGGCTGCCTGCGAATCAGCAACATTTGCTAAAATGGTTTAAGTGCATATCAGTTTTTAATGATAGAATTATACTAAAAGAATTAAATAATAAACAAAGATTGGTTTATCAATTTATCCCTTGTTTACATTGTATTATAATTATTAATTTACGTGGATGATACATTTCGGAACATACGAAGCTTTATTTATGATTTCGTATACAAAGGATTCAGGATGATGTCATGTGGTCACAAAAGTCCTCTTCATTTTTTCCATTCACTTGGTGTCTGTTACGTTTGTAATTTTGTCCTCTGGAGTAACTTCCCACTTGTCACTTATTATCACTCGTTTATCACGTCCGCTTTTGTTTGTTGTGTCTAAATGAAAGTCCTCAGTCCGTCAAATCTTTCAAGAATTCGGTGCTGGTTAATTTCGGTGTCTGCAAGCCTCGGAACATGTCCATAAAATGTTAGTCTTCTTTTCCTGAAACCTACTGCAATACGAGATAATTTTAGTGTATATTTCGTTGTGTTATAGTATCATTAATATTAATTATCTTACATTTAGATATTTAAAATACCGTATTTTTGTCATGTTAATACAACGAGAACTCAGGCAGATAGTCAGTTGAGAAGCAGTCGGAAAGAGCATGTATTTAAAAACAATCTTAATATTTCTTGGAATGATTTCGGGTAACCATGGAAAACAGAAACCTAGATAGCTGGACTGGGATTTGAACCCGAAATATTTCAATTTTTGGTCCAGAGTTTCGCCCCTTGCCCACCTGGCCTTATGATTAAGGCCACGAACTTTCCGCGAAAAGAATTTTGGGCCAGTTTGTTTCAGTCCCTTACGTGCAAATTTGTATTTATGCTCCATAGTCAGTGATTGGATGTTTTAACTCTCGCGTGTCTTGGTCACAAATCACAGACGTGTCGTAGTAACCTCGTTCTGATTGGTGCAGTATAATGAGAGACGTCACTTCACAACGGCACGCTGCCAATAACCATGAAGCAAAGCTGCCGATCTTAAGACAATGAGACAAACTGGAGCATAATTCTTTTCACGAACATTTCATGAGCCTTACTACGATACCTCATCGACCGCTGTAGATAATCTCTACATCCGTATGCTGACTGAAACGTCCCCGCAATAACAACACGTTTAACTGTACATCGTCACACTTATAGACTTATGCAACACTCCTTGTGAATTGGTCTGCGTTTTGCTGTTCACGTCTACAAGGGGCGGATCCTTACTGTTCCTACTATCAAATTCGTTTCCCGAACATTCTGGCATAACATTGTGCAATCCTACTCAGTTATTTCAGTCTGATACAACTGCCTCCTCATTCATTATATTTCCACCCTTTATACCATCGGCCGCTCTGAAAACAAAAGAGCGTTGCGCTTGGAGAAGGGATTGTGAACATGTAACAAGAGGTTTGTCTAGGTTGTAGCAATAATATGTTTCAGCGATGTCTTTTATTTATGTCTGAGTACGTATCTGACGTACTGTGGTTTTCTATGCGACGCACACCTAAGCCGTGCACGGTCATGTTCTTAAAGTACAATTAATTGCATTCCGTGTTTGTAAAATTATTTAAAAGTGGTTATATTAAACACTCGGATAACGTGACAGAGTTGACCAAAAATTATTTGTTACGTGAGGGATAGTCTGAGTATTCTTCTAATGAACTTTAAACCTTTAAACGTAAGAGAATTATTATGTGTGGAGTAAGTGGGTGTAAAACTAACGAGGCTTGTGAACGCTAGATTTTCTAGATTACCTGTTTCATTGAAGGTGAAAGACCGTCTAACGTACATTTTTTACAATTAATAAATTATTATAAACATTCTGCTGTCGTTTCAACTTCGAACATTCGGGATTAACTTGATCTGTCATCCATCTTGTACAAACAGTATAAACAGGTTCTTCACGATGTAATGCAGAAAGCAGTTACTTAATCTAACGGGAGTGTGAAGCTATAATATACAGAATGTTCCGAAAAAAAAAAACCTTCCGATATTTACACAGGTTGTAGTATGCAACAAAAGAAGACGAAAACAAGTTGTGCACTGTTCACCTGAACTCAATATTAAGGGCGATTTGACCAGTTGAAGATAAACGTTTAAAACCGCATTTTCCCAAAATATGGGAAACTACGCGTCATACATAAACAATATTGTCAGCATTATTCAATGCTATTGGGATCTTCTACCTAACAGCGTATGGTGCTTGATACCTTCCACCCTTAGGAAAATAGCAGGGGTGGCTACACTCTAATTGCATACAATTTTTTTTCCGTCAGGTTTTCCATACATTTGAAGGTGGTTTGTTGAATTATGTTACCTGTATAACAAAAAGGTGCTCCTGTCGCAGCTGTCTAAATAAAATGTGCCACATTGTTATTACACTTCACTTGCAATAGTGGGCAGTTAATAATCTGTTTAGATAAGTATTTATTAATCGTATACTAGTAAAAAAAATCATGCTTAGCGTAATGCAGCACTCCTGATGACAGTTCTCGCTTAACTTAATTTAAAAACAGATCAGTGCGCCTTGTAAGAATGCAACCTGCACAGTGTATTCTAAACGAGGTTAGTTATTACGTGTAAGATTGTGTGTGTATGTGTGTGTTTGAATTAGAGTGGTAAGTAAGGACTATAACTTAACTTCTCGTTGACAGATAGGTCATATAGATGGAAAAAATTACTGATAAGAACGGTAAAGAGGGAGGGAATGTAATTAGGAAATATCCCATAGTTTACCTGCAGCAATATCCGAAAACTATGGATACCCGAAATTAGGATGGTCGAATTGTGAAGGAACACCCCCATCCCCCCATCCGTCCTCAAGGAACGTGGTTCAATTTTCACTTTTGTGAATTAACATAGTCTCTAGTTTTGTCACGCCACCCATAGGCTCAGTATCCGTGCGGTAGACTGTACACAGTGTGACGTAGCGGGGAAGTAGTGCTCAACTTACACGCACTCAAGTGTACGTCCAGGTGGCGGAAGACGCCTGGTCTGCGATAAGGCGTAGTCATTTCGCTTCGTGAACCCTAATTACAGTCGCCACTCGGAGAATGGCCGACGATAAAAGCACTAAGTCGTTGTCGCGCCAAATATCCGTCATTACCGTGGCGAGCTGTCTTCGGATTCGACCCGGGACAACAAAGGACCCTCGTGACCTGGCCTTTTTGTCTTCTTGGTTCGTGGCCGTAGGTCAGAAGATCGTAGTAAGCCGTGAGAGAGGATGCATGGTACATCGAGCCTCCTCAATGTCCCTAAAATAAGAAATAAAGATGATCATGTTAGATTGCTTTCGAGGTTATACTTTGTCCGCGTTGTGGACGAACAGCGATGCATTGCAAGAAAAAATGCTGATTTTGCTATCACTCGCCAGTTATCAGCTACTGAGAAGATTGCTTGTCTATGATGAACTCCGATTTAATAATAAGAAAACTTCTTAGCATATAGGATTAATTGTTTGTGAGACGTAAATTATTTTAACAGTTGCATTTTTAAAATTAAATAAACATTCAGATTATCTGAAAGAATACGTGATTGTTGCAGTAATTATTGCTACAGTCCCTACAGTAGAATGAAATCAATTAACGTGGCCATCACTTTGGAACACTGTACTTTTAATGAGACGTCAGTAAAAAAAATCTAACGTCCATTGTTCAATGTCGATACTGCCGCATATATTATATTAGTTACAGAAGAGGAAGTATTATAACTGAACTAGCTGTCCCTTTGCGGCTTCGCCCGCGTGTACTATAGAAAAGAGA
>PNEQ01046413.1:28167-51447 GCA_003012365.1 Medauroidea extradentata
AATTATGTAATACAAACAGTAACTCTGGATAAAATATGTGATGAAGGCATTTAACAGCTAGCGTACTCAATAACAGTGAACTATAAATTGTCTTAGCTCAGTGAAAAGAGCGCACGCAATATGCTCGTATGATGTCATGTCATGTCCCATCGCAAAGACTTGCACAGGATACGAACCCGTAACCCCACCCCTCCCACACTACAAACTTTGTACAATACCCGAGTGAATACTTAAAGGCAGGCCGTAATAATACTTTCGTATGTACGGGCTACATTCCAAAGAGGTTTTATTTATGGTGGGTTGGCAAAAAAAACCCCCCGCAACTCCACAGACTTAACTACAAATTATTCAAGACAGGTCATGAGAGTTATTTCGCGTGTACAGGCTATAGTCCAAAGAGGTTTAACTATAAGCAAGAAATAAAAAGGAAACAAATTTTGAACTATTTCAGGTGTTACGAAAGATTATTCTTAAAAACGTTTTATTTTTTATAGGCTTTCAAGGACGAATTTCCAAAAATCGTTAAATTACTTTTTAGGTATTTACTTATGTTTCATTATAAGACAAAAGCCACCTCGATATCTCTAACGGTTTAGGTGATACGACTGATTAATCAAAAAAACTGTTATATTTTTTTACCGGCTTTCAAAAACGAATTTTGAAAAATCGCGTAAGTTTCATTTTAAAGAAAAAATCATTTCGATGTCTCAGGTAGTTTAAGAGGAAGAGAGGATTTACTGTAAACGAATTAAACGGCTTTTCACCTCCTTAATATAAAAATTTCGAAAAATCCTGAAATTTTTTTCTAGACATTTGTATTTGTGACCTAACGAAGTGAATAAGACGACGATAGCCCGTTGGGTTCGAGAAATATCAAATATTTGCAAAAAATACATTTCAACCGTTTCACCACCTTTATAGCCGAATTTCAAAATGTCCTTTCTTAGTGCGCGCCTACGCCACAAGGGGAAACTTCCCTTAAAATTTCACGTTTCTAGGTCCAGTGGTTTGGGCTGTGCGTTGATGACGAATGAATGAATGAGTCAGTCAGTCAGTGAGTGGGGCACTTCCTTTTATATATATAGATTACCGGTTCGGGTCTCTTTTTAACGATTTTTTTTTTCGATATTACTTAATACGAATTTTGGGATTATCAGTTAATACTAGACATGATCATACACTGGATCCGTGTCAAATGACTTTGCCGTCGACGATACAGCGAGCTGTGTCTATCTGCCTAAGGAACCGCCCAGCTGCCTACCTATCCTAGATATATTAAAGTTTTTGCAGTGTTTGACTCAGGATTTTGTTCGATGACTGCTTTAAGGCCACGGGTACCTATTTACACGATTTTAGTAAATTTCATTTTTTAAATCCTGGAAGGAAGCAAAACCGTTACATATTAGTGTTGGAAATTGTTTATACTATGAAGCACAATATTTTCAAAAGAAAAAAATTTTTTTTTACAATTTTCTTTAATAATTTACTAAGGGAACTTATAAAAACTAACATTTTGAAGACTACTTTGAACAAACAATTTCCAACATTTCTACGTAACGTTTTGCGATATCTGCTCCCTTCCAGAATTTATATAAAAAAAAAACGTATAAATCACAGCTTTTTCGGCACTACAATAAAATATTAATGTTTTAATTACACATATGAAATATTACAGATATATTACAATATTATATTTTCTGTATATGACATATATCTTAAATAGTCTATATAATTATGTGTGTAAAGACGATATTTGCTTTATTCATCACTTGCTTGGTCGCCTCTACATGCAATGAGTTCAACAAGTTGATGTTGCTTCTGTCGGCATCTCACCTGAACGTCACTGAAAACGACTCTTTATGTCGTATAATAATACATATAATAATTTTGTTCTCCACTGAGAACATTGCTTAATCTTCTCTACAGAAAGACTAGCATTTAAAAAGCGTTGCGAGAAAGTATATTAAGTGTTTTATTTTTAAATGTATCTTTGTAGTTAGTGAAATTGATCACTCGAAGCTTACTCCTTTAGACAGGAAACTTTTCAAGTGTATTTCGTATTTACAAGCAGCCCTGGAGCATGTAGGCATTTATGAAATACGTTTTTTGTACAAAAATCTGGCAAAGTATTCTACAAGCATCAGCTAGGCGGACCTATAATCCCGGTAACATACAAAACGTAAATGCCAGTAAATTTAATTTCGGTGAATATTTGTGCACCTGGGAGGTAAAGTCTGAGGCTGTTGAACCAAGTGAGGTGAAAGAGCAGTAAAACACTCGCCCCACTCGGAAGGAACCGGGTTCTATAACTGATTTCGGTTTACCGGGGTTTTCCTAAATCACGCCATGCGAATGCTGGTTCATTCGTACATATACGCACCCCAGCCAGTTTCATTCTCCTTTCTCCTGCTACCTCTACCGTCAAGCTTAGGAAGGACACAAAATACACTTTCAATTAAATAATAAAATAAATAACAGTGGCGATGTTAGCAAAAGAAACGTCTCGTCGTAGCCGGTAGAGATTCAAAGTTCGTCTCCGCGCACGCTAATCTCGAGTCGCATATTTGCATCGCTGGCAGAAACTGCGGGAAGGCAGAGTGACGACACGTATGCAGTGTCGTGTCGTTACCAAGCGTGCCAACTCGCTCGCAGACGGCCTTGCATACAAGATGGCAGCAGCAGACCGAGTATGAAGAGGAAATACAGATTCCACTCACACAACACAGCCTGCTGGACATATGCACTCAACGTCTCCCTCGCAGTAATAATAAACCAGTCACGAGTAGCGGGAAAATATCACCACTGCAATGTAGTATGCTGGATTCGCGATGTATTGCGGTGACAAAAGAACCGACAATGTTTATAACCAGTCGGCAAACTGAGCAGCAGCATGGGCCTCTCCGGTAAGTAAATTTAGAGGGTGGGGGGAGACATGGGATGTAAATATTTTTGACGAATAGAAGTAAATATATCCTAATAGAATGTTTAATAAATAAATTTGTATTTCAAACAGGTTGAGCACTGAAATAATTATCCTTTACGTGTAATAATATTCAAGTTAACACTATATAAATAACACAATAACTTCACTTGAACAACAATATGTCCCTGTGTCCCCTCCACAAGGAATGTTTGGAGGGGACATGTCCCCCCATCCCCCCCCCCTCCGCCAGAGAGGGCCATGAGCAAAAGACTCAACTCTTTAAGGATTTTCAAAAGTCTAAAATGGTTTTCAACATTTTTGGTACATTCCATAAATTTTAATGTGTTGTGAAATAACAGTAAACAATAAGTCTGAAGTCAGTGAAACATTAATTAAAAAAAGACATGTCAAAATAATTGTATTATTCTAGATTTTTTAAAATTAAATACATCCAAAACTGATTGAATTAAATATGTTAGGCTACTACTCAAAATTCTAGCCATAGTGGCACAAAAACATTTTTAATATTACATAATGTATTTGCCCGTATTTCAATTTAATTTGTAAAACATTGTTTATGTTTCAACCAGAGGTGTGTTGCAATCCAACACTTAGGTGACTTTAAGAAATACTTCAACTTAAATTAAATTTAAAAATAAATTTGTTTATTACTGAAAACGAAATTTATGTTTAAAATAAGTAAGTTGTATGTAAACATATTACTTATGTTGTGATTCAAATAAATTATAAACGCATATTTGTGTAAGTAAAACACAAACACAGACATATGTATACACATACATACACACATACACCGTAATTGACTACGAATAAACGAAACAGGTAAACAAGCGTACTTAAATTGTATACAAAATTGCAAAACCAAATTGCAACTATAGTAAAAACTGTACTGGTCATACATACCTCATTCAACAAAGTCGTTGTCCAGACATTCAAGGTCTGAATGTAACCAATGCCTTTACAACTTCGATGGCGGATATTGCCATCGCCAGCTTCAGACTTCCAATACGTCTTTAGCTCACTGGAAAGTAACAAAATCTGGCGTGGGAAGTACTTCGACGTAACAATGCTTTGCCTGCAAGATCGCAATACATATAACTAGGGAGAATACGATTTGTAAATAAGAGACTACATAACGCAGATGTTGAAGCGCTAGTCGAGTTGTTGATACGAATTGTGGTTGCTCCGGGCACGGATTTTTCGCATGAAGGAAACGTGCCGAACTTTGCCGTTGGTCGGGGTGTTTTCTCGGGGTTCTCCCGTTTCCCACGCTTTCTCATTCCGTCACTGCTCCATAGTCGTCTCACTTCAGCCATTCTTCGCGCCGGAGGGCGACGGGAATGTCTCACTAGTCGAGCAACCGGTCCGACCTTCACCTCGGCCTTCTCTCACACACTGTGACCCTGCCAGACGGCGGGAACACGTGGTTGATTTTCATTTCCACCCTCCAAGTGACAGACAACACGGTGTTGCCATATTTAGTGGCATTGGATAACTATCTGCTCAACGGTGATGTATAGCCTACACGTACTAAATATCCACGTTAGAGGCAATGCCGATTATTGACTTCGAGAATTTTCCCGCACGAGATGTTTGGCAACGCTGTGCTGACGGAAGAATACGCAGGGAGGGGGGGGGGGCAATATCTGCCGCGCGACTTGATAGCAATAACGAGAGCGACTATAGTAATAAAAGTCGAGGCTCTCTTGAAATACGACGTAGAACACGCGAGATGAGCGATGTGTGGATTTTACGGCGAACGGAGATATCTTATCGTACTCCAAACGGCAAATAGTTTTTAATTGTTAGCTCAATCCAACGTATTTTCGGTCTCTCTCTCTCTCTCTCTCTCTCTCTCTCTCTCTCTCTCTGGCAACTCACAGGCTCACTGCAAAGGAAGAGTTCCAACTTTGCAAAGAAAAATAAAACAGTTATCCGCATTTTATTTTCTTCAACAGGATATACGTGACGCTTATCAATCCATATAATTCGCTCAGTAACTGACATAATACAATAAAAGTACGAAGCTACTTCCTCAGAAAACCTGTGTAAATATAAGAGAAAGAGATTATTTCCAGTACTTCAAAATGTATGCTCACTTCGTCAGTTAAAATAATTAAATAATCTTCCTCTGTGTAGTAAGAAAGTATCAATACCTAGCTCAATGATTTTAATTTCACAATAATAGGTTATTTCTTACTATGTGGATGGACATAAAACAGTAAAACTTAAAATTTGACATGCAACAGTGAAATATATGATTGTATATTTACAAAATAATTGCATTTATTTAATGTCAAGAAAATACTATTGTTAGGTACAAATCTGAGATTATAAATATTTTTTTCCTTTCCAACATTTTTAAAAGTGAACTATATTGTTTTTGTACGAGAAGAAACGGCTTGCAAACATATGTTCAAAAAACTTCACTGATATTCTGAAGACGTTCAGTGCTACGAACTTTCTGGAGTTACCGCAATAATATAAGCAGAAAATTGTAAGAAATAGCTTTATGCCTTAAGGACGTTGCCTACCTCAGCGCCACGGTGGGAGCAAGCATAGGGTTTTACATGATAAATCAAATTTGATGTCGCTCAGTACGTGTAGAAACTACAAATACGCCACCACTGACTTTTTTATTCATCTCAGTGTCGCGTACGTTGCTAAGGGATCTTTTAGGTACTGTTTTCAATATCCTGAAAACGGCGAGCAAAAAAAAAAAAAGCATTTTTACGCACTGAAAACACTCCTAAACGGCTATTCACATATTTTCCCCTGCAGTTTTATTCAATCAGCAATATGTTCCTTTACTCGATGCAGAAAATTGTTTTCTTCCGGAAGCGATGTCACTAAACGTTACTGGGTCCCACCGAATTTAATTCAACATACAAAAAAACTATTCTTTCTGCCGCCAGATTTCTGAGTTAGGCAGCGCCCTTAAGGACGCCGTCTGACTGTAGGTATTTTGAATGTACCTCCGCGCCGGAGTGGTACAAGCGATTTGCTCATAGAACTAACTGTCGCATGAAAGGCTGTATAGAGAGCAATATCTCAGTTGTAAGCTTGGCTGTTTGACTTTCAGCTTCGGTGGCCTTATAATTTAATTATGCACAACCCTTTGTCGTTTAGAATTCAGTATTATGTTGCGAAATTTTTCCCGGTTGAAAGTTGTGGTAAAAATGGCACTTTAGGTTGTTTTCATGTTCAATGAATGTTCAGTGCAGACAAAACATACAATGGGAACTATTATTTAGACATGACCAGGCTCTTTAAATGTAATTTATAAGCAGACTAAAATAAAAAAACGTAGAACGACGCACTTATACACCATATTGGTTCCAGGTAGACGGCGTACTTTATACCACACTATACTTACGCCAAAGTTTAAACGCTGTAAAGGAAGAAACAACGTCAATAGTAAAACTATTTTATTTGTAGTTTGATTCATTTCCCAATCGTTCTTCAACGAACTGTAAAAGTATTTTACTACGTCAATAAAAAATTACTACGACATTATTGGAAACGATAATTAATAGGGACTGAATGATCTTAGCGTTGCTTCCAATAGTGCATTATTAACCAAGAACAAACGTTTGTGCAGTGCTTCGTTTCTGCATCTTTAACGGTAAAATTTACGGGGAAATGTTAAACGCACAAAACGGTCACACGCGATAGTTCTATACAAGACGAATAGTTCTTTAACTGTCCCATGGTTTGTAAACCATTCAGACTTCTCTACAACTCTGGCAGGAAAATACAATGTCTTTATATTGTCCCTGTTTTTTAAATACAGCAAACAAAGTATTTTCAAATACGTTTTTTTTTATTTAGAAATAGACATAAGCCGATCCGCTATTAGCCTTTTGCATATAACATAAAATATTCTTTATTACTGTTCATGTACAAAATATGATACAGTGTACTGATTTATAATTTGTTTACATTAAAAAAAAAAAGGATTCTAGATTTTGCATAACTTAACTGCAACGCTACGAAAACAATTTTTGCTTATGTTAAATTATGAATAAAAGGTACGATTTCTCTGACATGTAGCCTATAAATGTGTTCAGCAGAAACTAAGTATTAACTATATAATTTGTGACTAACTTTTACTTGTAATTTACTACAAATTCTTAATACCAATAAGGTTAATAGCCGTACTTTTATTAAATCGTTCTCAGCTGCAAGTAACAGATCCTTGCTGAATCTATGAACAATAGACTCGTAATATTAAAAAAGAACAATATTTCCATGAAATAACATCATTAGTTATACATAATTGCCTATTACGTGCTGTTTCTAGCTATTATCATCTGTAAATTCTTCATTGTTTTTGTCAGTAATTACTGCATGCCATTGTGATACAGAGAAATAACCAAGCTGTCTAAACAAACCGTGCATTGTGAAGTGTGCTGACTACTTCATGATGCAAATCGCGTGACGGCACCCGTATATCATAAGTATAGGCTATGGCATTAAGGGGTACTCTGTTGTTTTGTTCCTTGAAATGTTTGTATTTAGCGGGAAATTATTTTTACTGACCGTACGAGGTCAGCCAAACTAAAGTAGGTTTTCTATTTTGGTTTTTGTGAGTTTTATTTTTTTTATGATAATGTGCGTGTACATTGTTTATTAATCTGTTTAAATAATCATCCCTTGCTGGCTGCTAACGTAAAGCACCAATAATCTTTTTTAACTTCGATGCTAGCGACAGACAGATAAATTCACAATAATGTGAGAAATTTTCTAGCTGATGTCCTCTTCCGCAGAAGATCCATAAAAATGCTTCTTTACACAAGGAAATAAAAAATATCAACCTGGAAGTGATACCTCCCAACAACAACGCGTCACATACAGTATTCAAATGGTAACACAAGAATAGTGTTTTATTTTTTTTAATGTGGGAAAGATATATGTTCTGGTAAGGATGAAACAGCCATGTCATATTTTTGCCGGGAAAATAAGTATGAAAAGGAAAACCAATAAAATAGAAGACACACTTAAAATATGCTGCAGGTTTTACACAGCAATGCGGCTATGTAAAAGACAATGTAACATTTTCGCCCCTTTATAATTTCCTTAAAAGCTTTTAGAGATATATTAGCAATAACGCACTCTTACTAACAGACGCGCATCCTCTAGGGAGTCGTAAATGACAGCTCACTAAATCTTTATTAATGACATATATGTACAATGGCTGCACTTTTCTTTTCAATAGACATAAATCACGCAGCATGATCGTTTGTGTTCGTTTGCTTTATAAAGCTATTTATCAGACGTGGATGACAACTTGACTAAAATAAATTTCAAAACATTTTAAGTTTGAAGAAAATACAGAAGTAAGCCTATAACATTAACACATATCAGAAAACTGTAACGTATTTTATTTTTACTATTTGATTCATACTGTAATTGATTTATCATACTTTGTAAATAGTTTTGTAGCTTACTTGCTGTGGATTTTTAAACGAACAGTCCTATTTTACATTTACATAAGTTTCTTTATGAATTGAAGATCCACACTTTCCTTACGTCTACTCGAAGGGTCTACTTGGATGAGAATAGTGAAGTACAGGTATTTATTTTGGAGCTTAGGGGGGCCGACTTGCTGCAGATATTTTGCATATGCGAGGTCTAAATGCGCCGATGTAATAAGGTTGTTTCAATGTATACGAAACTTCCAGTTGTGATCCCATAATTATATGATGTAGTAGTAAGACAAAATAATTATTACTGTCGCTCTTTTACTTTAAACGTCGCGTTATGGAACTTTTATGATTAAAATGTTGGTCAAAATTCCGATCATCTTCATGATAATAACATTAGAGTTAAGGTAGGTTTACATTGCCTCGACTGTCCGACAACACATTCCCGACTCCGATGAAAATTTCTCAACATTCAATAAAGGTAACCGTGAGTTCGATTGAACATAAATTTTCGTCGATGTCGGGGATGTATTTTTTGGACTGTCATGGCATCGTAAACCAAGTATAACAAGACGTAAACGACCATTCTGTCACGGAAACGCTATTGACTCAATTCGTATGGAGAGTAAACTCAAAATTGTCGTACGGTTGTTCAGTTACCGATACACTGCTGAAGATGTACACGCTATTTGGTGGCCGGGGCAGGCGGAATTCACGGAAGAAAGAAACTAGATAGCTCTGAGAAAATTTACCGGTAAGCGGCAATGTCTGCACGTTACCCAATATGAAATAAATCGGGAGCAATCCCATTCGAAATCTAACCCGTGTCTTCGCGGTAAGGAAAGCGAGTGGTCTGACCACTGCAGAGAAGTGAGGTGGTTATATTAAGTAACCTCCTAGGGTTAGATAGGTTTGCTTAAACACGCGATTAGGTTTCAGCGATCACCAGGTTATTGTCTAAAGGCCTGCAAACACTTTATGGTCTCGAGACTTACTGAACGTCTCAAGGTAAAATTGTGCCCTGTCCATGATAACCTCGTGGCCTAATTTAACTATAAATGCATGTGTGTATTAAACTTTAAATGAATTGCAACATTTAAGGGGAGGGATAGTCGCTTTTTTTATTTATGTATTTAACCACGTTGTTATTATCTCTTTTTCTTGTCTGCTTGTTGGCATGTTCGGTATAAATTTTGCAATCGATTTTGAGCAAAACTACCAGATAAGCTAGGGACTTGAAATATTAAACTTGACTCAGAACTGGACGATAATGCAATATAAGAGGGAAAATTGCAAAAAGTAATGGTTTGAATAAAATATTTTAAAAAATTAATTAGTATTCCACGTTAAACTAACTTCCCGAATAGCTAGAGACTAGAAACTCTAGACATAGTTCAGAACTGGATGACAATGCAATATTATCTTACTTTCTCGTATATCTGTTTGTTTGTCTGTTCGGTACAAAATTTACTTTTTTTAAATTGATTGAAAAATTATACACACACAAGATTAAAAACCAGACAAAAAATATTTAATTTTTTTTAAAGAATCACGATTTCGTAACGGACAAGTACTATAAAAATAACTTCTCCTATTAAAATATTCGTACGGTTTAAAACGAAAAATAACGGGGCATATGCAATAGATACAGTAATTGGTAAATTAATAATTCACCTAAGAAACTAACAATTTTATGATCTTTGAAAGAACTGTGCAATGGGAGTGCATGACTGGATTTATTTACTTGAACATACTCCATTGCGAAATATATGACTGTCAAAAGGAAACTAAAAAGTTTCCTTTTGACAGTCATATATTTCGCAATGGAGTATGTCCAAGTAAATAAATCCAGTAACAATTTTATTGCACTGCAAATGGTACGGACTGTTCTGTGAGATTCCTCAACGACAGCTACTCTATACACTCCTTACTATTATCTATTGCATTAGCTTCGCGTTATTTGTTTTAAACCCTACAAGTATTTTTGAATGATAATATTTTTATGTTTTTAGTCCGAAGAACGTGGTATGATAAAACTTGTTTTTAATTAAATATTATTTTATTAATTTCTCGCTTTAGATTCTTTCTGAAATTTCAAGTACATTAAAGCATAAAATATGTATGAAAAAATGTTTTTCTATGCGTATTTTTACGTAGTCTGAATTTTAATTCGAAACTCATATACATTTCATTTCTCAACGTGTTGATAGTATTTTTCTTATGGTGGGATTATTTACAGTCCTAAAGATTTAACGAGGACAACGGGAATAGAAAACATTAGGAATCTGAAATTGTGACAGATTTTCCACATTACCAGTATCTCTTTGATGTCCAGGCTGGGACGAAAATATATGCTAACCGGGCGGGAACACAATTAAGACGATCAATAATTAGAGGAAACTTATGCAACGGGGCCGCGGTGGTAGAGGGGTTAGACCTCTCAATTCACCACCTAGACGATCCGGGTTCGATTCCCGGCGAGGTCGGTTCCTGGATTTTCGCATACGTGGGATTTGTGAGGGTCGATGCCGCTAGTCGGTGGGTATTCTCGGGGATCTTCTGTTTCCCCCGCCCTTTCATTCCGGCGTTGCTCCATATTCACCTCATGTCACCCTTCACCAGCGATAAAGAAAGACCTAGATATTGAGCGCTCACCAATGTATCTACACATATATGCAACATCGGGCCTAATGTGATTCAGGAGGCTGGTAAATTGTCTCAAACATGGAGATTTTAAACCTATAAATGCACGTAATATAATCAAGCAAATTTAATTAAAGAACATAATGTTGTATCCAGATAAGTTTTGTAAAGATAAGTAACCACAGGAAATGTTACATGATTAGATCCCTTCAAACATTAAACAGGGATTAGTTACCCCACATTGTCTATAACTTTGTAATCCTTCGCTAAGGCAATGTGACATAACATGTAAGTAATCAGCATACAAAAATTAATAAAAAAAAAGTCGCCTTGCGAGTAAGTTCTAAACCTGAATCACGTGTTCAGATGGAAGCGGACGTGTGAATGCCTGGGAGGTAGACATCCCGAAACACTGTCGTGTATGACGTGTCGATTTCTTAATGACATTCGTTTGTCATTTTTTATGGTGCATTGACACGTTTTCATTCTCCGCCACTGAGGCGGTCTAAATTGCTCATGAATCACATTAGGCCCATGTGATTTGTCCTCAGGATTGTACTCCCATCGTGTTAGCATGAATCAACCTGTATTTTTTGGCACATTGGGGTAACATTCTTGGGGATAGAGAAGTGAGAACTTTTAAATCCCTAGTTTATTTTATTATTTGTAGTCATTTTATATTTTCCTGTTACTAGCTATTAATAGAAACACAGCCCCACTTTGAAATAATAAAAGTTTATGTGTTGCACCGTATTTAAACGTAAATGTCTCGGGTCATTGTGTATGTATATATATATATATATATATATATATATATATATAGAGAGAGAGAGAGAGAGAGAGAGAGAGAGAGAGAGAGAGGGAGAGAGAGAGAGAGAGAGTGTGTGTGTGTGTCTAGAAACACAAACGCCTAATAAGCACAAGCACACCATGATAATCCTGGGATAAATTGGTAAAGATAATGTTAGTGCCAAAATGTTCTACGACATTTAATGTGCGCAATGTGGCAAACACTGCACGGAGATGGTCCCCTCTTGCGCTTCACGATAAGGTATTAATTCATGTATGTTAAGTCAAGTAAACATATAATCATGTTTGGAATGCTGAGTATTTTAACCTGGACCAACAATACGCAGGTCAGAACAGAAATAGTAAGATATCTGTGAAGCGAAAGAGGGGAGTATGTACAATGCTATGTTGCCACATTGTGAAAATAAAATGTCATCATACAACATATTGCCACTAACATTTTCGTCTCCATTTTAGCTCAGGATTTGCTTGGTGTGCTTCTTAGGCATTTGTTTCTGGACATCCTATATATTAACATACTATATATTCTATCTTATATATATATAAACAATTGCGGTTCGTTTGTCTCGCTAAAACTCGAGAACGGCTGGGTCGATTTAGCTGATTTTGGTTTTGAAATGTTTGTCGTAGTCCAGGGAAGGTTTAAACAGTGAGAAAATATGAAAAAATTGTGAGGAAGGTTGTAAAAAAAACAAACAATATTTTAATATTTTGATGGTTGTCATTGTTGGTTTGATGGTTGTCATTGTTGGTTTGATGGTAGTCATTGTTGGTTTGTTCTACGTATTTATATAAATACGTGGTGCGTTCAGAAATGTTTATTATTGTTGTTTGGATTTTAAATAAAACGCTTGGCCATCCTAACACTTGATGACTGAAGTACCAATCTTGTGTACAAAGAGGTTTTCCAATTAAAGTAAATAATATCAGTTACGAATAATAGTCGCGAGCAAAGCCGCAGGGGACTGCTAGTATTTTATAAAATTGTTATGCTTGAAAAGACGATCTTCGAAAGTCGTCACTTTACTGCGAATAGCCTATTAGTCCACGACCTCGAACTTGAGTTGCTGCGGTGTTCGAAAGGCGTGACCAGCGGGCGTCCTTCCTTCTCGACTAGGAGCCTCCCACTGGTTACGAGTCCCCCCTTCAAGGCCGCTGACCGGCATTCCGGTCGCGTTGCGGGTGGGAGCTCCGGATGTGAGCCATCCGCCTGGATCGCGAGACTTGGCCGCGCAAGGTCGCCGACGACGACCCTGGCTCTAGTGCGGTGTTTACGTTCAGCCCGTACCTCGTTCACTCCGCACCCCAGCTGACGTCGTCAATGACCACACTGCAGCAATGCCAGTCTTTCTGGTCCCTGTACCATGGCCGTACTTAGTGGTGATGACTCTAGTTGTCTGGGGATGGGAGGTGAGAGGGTTTTAAGGTTTTTTTTAACAACGATGTCTTAAGGCTGTTCAAATGCGATAAAATCATAACTTTATATTTTTATGAAATACGGTTAGTTTTTAGACGATACTTGTGAATGCAGTTTCCTCAAAAGAATAATTTTATCACGCACAGTTTTCTCATAATGGTGCGTCAAAGTAAAAATTTCCATGTTATATTGCCATGATAGTGAAAATCAACTGACTTACTTTATATCAAGAATTGGCAGGAAACTATGTATTATCTATAAGAAAAAAAATGGGATTTCAAAAGTACTCACTTTGTCAAGAACTATCCATAATAGCGTGCAGAAAACCGAATTTGCATCAAAAGTAATTCTCCGCCCTTTCCCGCCCCTTCCTTTATAATTTTAATCACAACACCGATCGATGACTGTAATCCCGCACAGTGATGTACCTAAGATTTTTGCCGACGAAGGGGAAAGGGAGGTGAAAACTTTTATTTTTAATAAATTTTTCAGCTTTGTAATTTGTATTGGTCTTTACGTGTTGTCGACAGCGAGGTCGTCAGAGACGGTTACACACAGTGGCATCTGTTAAAGAGCCATCCCAGCATCCGCCTAGATTTATTTTAATATTAAGAACCGACATTATCACATAAGTAAAGGCTCGTCACAATTCCGAGTCTAATGTTTTATCTCGGTACACCCACAATGTTAAGTAGTACCTTACGATTATGCTAAAAAGAAGGATGGGGTATCCTGAACACGAGATACTAAAAATCATAGCAAGTTTGACACTCAAAAAGCGAATAATGATATAAGATTGGTGTTACAATATTTATATATTAGAAGGAAGGCCTCGGGTATTAGAATAACTACCTTCAACAAAAATTAGATTTGTGTGGTGTGCTAATTAAGCGATTTTTTTCTGGACATCCTATATCGAACCTTAGAGTGAGATCTTTTCAAGTAAATTTTTCCCCCGTTTTCACAAATTGTATTTTTTCACTTGTTTGGGCAATGTAAACCTAAAAAGTGTATGTAAAAGTGTATAGGCTATGGTTTAGTTCTATGTGCTCAAAATGTAAGTTCGCAGTCTACAATAAAATATATGTTTTGATCATTATTCTTCAGGAGAAGGTCTTTAGAGTGCTCACTTTACCATGTAAAACACGTGTGTATGTATACATCTTATATATAGACAAGTAAAAGGGGAGGGAAAGAGAAAACAATCGTTGCAGCAGATGTAATCCCTTTGTCTTGGGAGATAAAGTTAATTACTTTTGGCAATATCCCAGCCCGTTACATTGCAAAATTGGCACGGCACCACATATTGAAACATGTTTGCAGCGGTGCGCGGATTGTTCAAGGACAACCCCGCCGGCGCGACGTGAATGCAGATGCTTGCATACAATAGCGAAGCGTGACGCTGCAAATTACTTCCTCCGAAGTTCTGCAGTCCCGCAGGGTTTATCCCAACTTCGCGATGAATCACACGATCGGATCACTTCAGCCGCCGGCCATATCTAGTGTTTGAGGACGCTCCACGTCGCAAACTGATGTCGCTGATGTGCGTGTGTGAGTGTGCGAAGGTGCGTGCATCTTAGCGTGCATGCATAACACTTCTTCAGCGCCGTCCGCTGGAACGCATACAGCCGCTTTGACGACACGGGACACCGGTCGACGAGCGCGGTGAACATACAAGAAGTGAATTGTGAACTGAACGTTTATTTATTTTATTTTTTGTTGAGGAACGATATATCGAGCGAATGTTGCCGAGTTGCAGAGAGACCTTGCAATAGTTGTTGTCAACTATCGTATTAGATTCCGTTTCGGCGTTAAGGTGGCCGTCTGCCCAGGTCGCCGAGCGGTGTTCAGAGCTTCGGCCGTTACCAAATTATATGAAAACTGCTCATCGCACAACAACTTAGGAATGACATTTAAAGAACGTTACGTGTGCATACCTAATTCAAGTTCATAACTACTTATTAAGGGCGCGTTCTACCGCAATTCTCGTCACCATTTTTCTTTATTTGTATCAAATATTTTTTTTTCTTATTTTAGACACAAAATGTAGCTAAATTTGGCTCTTATGAAATTGTTTTCTCTCTCATAGTTTTTGCGTAATGGCTTGTTAAAGTCATATGTCGCATGTTTCCGTTTTAACGACTACACTAAAACCAACTGATATACCAAATTAAAAAAAAATCATAGTGGATCAAGACATCGCAAGCTACAATGTCATGCTCATAAAAATAAAGAATAAAAATTATTTGAATTCAAAAAAAATTCTAGAATTATTTAAATTCTTATTTTAAGTACAGCATTTTTTCAATTCTAATAATTTATATTCTTTATTTTTATGGGCATGATATTGTAGTCTGCAATGTATTTATCCAGAGTGTTTTTTTTTAGTTTGGTGTATCAGTTGGGTTTAGTGTAGTCGTTGAAAAGGAAACATGCAAAATACGACTTTAACAAGCCATTACGCGGAAACTGTGAGAGATAAAAAAACATTATAGAGCCAAATTGAGTCACATTTTGTGTCTAAAATAGAAAAAATTTTCTGGTACAAATGAAAAAAAAAAATGGCGATGAAAACTGCGGCCAAAAATACCGAAAATGGGTTTTTTTTAAAGGACTTTTTTTAGGTATGTAAATCTTAGCGCTGTATCTTTTAGAAAATATAGGCGAGTGCAGTAAATCTTTATCTTCAACAGTACGTCATAAAATGGTCGAGTCACCGCTGAATGTCTCATACAGACGTGTTGTCGGCGAGAAGATTGCTCGCTAACTCATTGAGTTACTCCTAGAGGCTAAGGGGAGACGTGATGTGCAAGCTGTCTCATCCTTATTGCTTCCGCGCTTCCTGGGTTCCGATTAAATATCGCCATCTGCTATTTGCACCGACGCAAGTTAAGCGGGCCTTATTTTGCATGTACGTGAGTATTTAATTACAATGCAAACGCAACCAGACGCAACGCAGGTGCAAATTTTGCATTTCACCCATAAAATATAATATTCAATCGGTCCCCAGGTCTCGAACACGCATAACACGTTCACTAATGCGGCGACCTTAACTTATGCTTTTATTGTTCTATTTTTTGTCATCTTTCTGGATACGACTACATTCCTGTATTCCTTTCCGTAATTATACGTATGTTGATAGTATACATATTTTTTTATTGTGTTGTTTCGTTACAAACTCGGCAACATTCCCTCTCAGTGCTGTACGTCCACAAAACAGTTCAGTTCTAACATATTGCAGAAATCATTCAAAGATCACGGGAAGAGAGTTATAACTCAATATTAAATGTGAAGAACCTTATTTACATTGAGAACGTTCGAAGTTGGCAGCAATTCTCTCTACAAAACCTTCAAAGTCAGATAACGAAATTTCATACTATTTTGATTCTGCCGTCGCCGGCCTCGACCGTATTGCTGTCTCCATAATATGACTTGTGTTCTTATATTTTAAACGACTTAAGGGGGCCGTCTACCTCACGCTTCAAATGCGTTGTAGCGTGTTCGTAAACAGGTTTTTATACGAAAATATTCCACGTGCGCCCATTGTGCCAACGTACGAAAAGAAAACAAACTTCAGACAAGGTCGGAACCTCATTGTTAAGACGCCACGCTTATAAAAAATACACTGTTTCCAAGCCTTCCAACACAGCTAAAAACGGCATTTTAAAAACTGCCGTACTTCAAAATGTACTAACCGGATGTACATGAAACTCAGACTGCGACCTGCACTGAACGTAGTTGCAGACTTTCCACCAATAAAATTATATGGTCACCGCTTAGTGTCCCATAGTAAAAGCCGTTCGGCAGGAATCTTGCACGCTAGTTCAGGGCTTGGCTCGTTGAGGCGACGCGGCATTTGATGCGCGCTTCGAAGTCGACCTTACTGCTCCGTCGCTTTTGAGCCTCTCACGCGCGGGTAGGCGGCGTCCTTAATGCAATCAGCCGTTTGTTGATTGCATGCGTTAATACAGTAACATAATATTAATGCGTTATTTTATTAGAGCACTTATTTTTCGATTTGTAAATTGTCTTGCTGTATGTCCACCACTTCCGCAATCTTCGGTAAGGATTCTTTCGTCCTATTCGAGTCACGAGGATATCGACGAGCCTAAAATAACCTACTTTCAACTTAGTGTAAAAAAAGAAGAGCCTTATTTCAGTCGATTTTCGCCGAAGAATCCCGAAGTGGGTTTTACCTTACTGCCAACCTTATAGAACTAATTAAAACAGCACTTCTTGTGCGTCTAAAAGCGTTTTCTTTGCTACAGAGCAAAATTTGCTTGAAGGAAAAAGTTTTGTTTACATATAAAGCACTGTAAACAAGCTTTGTCGCAAATATAATTTTCTTATTTAAATAAGTATAGGCCTACTAATAACAAAAAATAATTTAGTGTCATTTAAGTAGTTAGGCAATATTATTTATGATAAAGTTAATTATAATAATTTTACATTTATTTTGTTTACCGCAAAAAAATTATTATTTCGTAATATATAGGCCCTACTACGTTATATGAAGGAAAATTCCGTAAAGCTAAATATGTATTTTTAAAAGTTTTTTTTTTCGTGCTAAACAGCCTCAGATTAATTTTGTTTCTGTGCCGTTAAGAAAACGTTTATACTATTTCCTGGAAGACTACATGTCAGGCATCGCATTTCATTGTAATTATTCATTCGTATATTTGTGCAAAAACAATGTTTTCTAGACAGCATAAGCTATTGTTGCGAATCGGATGAGAACTGCAAACACCCACTCAACAAAACCCGCCTTTTTAGAGGTTTTTTTTTTTTTTTTTTTTTTTTTTTTTTTTTTTTTTTTTTTCACTTTTCACTCTACCTAATACGCAAACGTAAAAATTATTTTCTTTAGCTTGCGTTATAATGCGTAGGTGTTTATAAAACAATAAAAGGCAAATAAATATTTCCTCCAATTCAATTGCTGAAAACACTTTCCGTTTTACACTCTGGACTTGATCTGGTGTTGTAGTTAATTTTTGTTCATGCATATATATATACACGACAATGAAACAAAACAAATATTGCCAATTCCAAGTGTTGAAATTGCTGAAAATATTTCCGATATACACTCTGGACTTGTTCTGGTGTTTTAGTTAAATTTTTGTTCAACGTCAAAATTTGGTAAAGCTAAAGCACTTCCGATCGTAGGATTTTGATGTTCTGGCCTATTATACGGAGGCTTTAATTTTAAGCAAGTGTCAGATTCCGCTCCTCATTTGAAACCTTGGCGACAAAAGCTGTTTCGCAAGGGAAAAATATTCAGAGTGTGCCTAGAAATATTTATTTGTCAAGCACGCTTGCGAAGTTAACACCAGTATCTTTATATCAAGATCCAACGTTTCTGATGTATAGTCCTGTTTGGAATTCGATGTCGCGTTTTCTGATGAGGAATGCAAGGCCAGACTCTGATGATAAAGTGACTTAGAGCACATATTTTTCCTTTCGTCATCCAAGAAATTCTGTCTTTCCATGTTAGCCGCACAGACTTAAAAGTAAACAAAAATTAGATAAAAATAAGCACCGCTGACTTCTTCCAGGTTGGCTAACTGGTTTAAAAATAACGCCATGTATCTATATATTTTAACGGGCGACTAATTGGTCTGTTATGCATAAGCAGACAACGTGCCAACATTCGAGGCCTTTATGTTGCCACTTATCTGGTTGGCAGTAATAATCAAGTATATTTACATATAATTATATAATATATGTTTTGTTTGCATCGTTTAGTATGCTAACGGATTTTCCGAGCATAAAAAATGCAATCATGATTAATGATACAGGAAGTTAGCGTGTTTGCCCTGTGGCGCTCACAAAATTTCGATTCATGAGAAACTATAAATAAACTTTTTTTTTTTTTTTTTCGATAGATTGGCTTTACTTACGAAGGTGCGTGTCATTTTTGAAAATTAATTGAGAAAGTTACACGGAAACGTGATGAAATGATTTTTTTCGTTAAGAAAATATTCTGTAGCCGTGCATTGTTCGTGTTTCACATCCATGTAAGGCTAATACTGTATAAATTATACCCTTCTTGCGACGTATGGTGATATTCAACACTTAGCCTATGTTGACTTGAGTTTTAAGATATTTGACGTTTTCTTCATTAAATTGATTTTTAAAGTAGCAATATAAAGATCGTCATTTATTCATAATATTTGTTTGGTAATATGTATTTTCTTTACTCTTCACGGTGCGTAAAATTCATCACGTGAATGCAACAATTTTATCATGATAGGTGCGAAGCAATTTTGGCAAATAAAATATTCCATATTTGTGTCTATTTTTAATCGCATCGTATTTTATTTTTTCCGATGGAAAACAAATAATAACTTAAATCATTAACGAACACGAACCGATGTTCTCTGAAAAAAAAAAAAAAAAAATGTCGTACCGAACATCCACAAAACATGTAGCGAAATATCGAGTGATATAATGTATTTTAATAGCCAAGTGAATAAATATTTTGGTATAGTGCCTACTTTGACTTACGACTTTCTATTTTACTTATAAAGAAGTGTATTTAATAAGAACATAACATAAACTTCTATTGTTATTGAAATTCAGTGCATAATGCGACTACAGCTTGAACGAAACGTTAGTGATTTTTTTAAAGCATTTTCTTCAATAAGTATTATTTAAAATTATGATTCGCAATTAGTATTTCATTTTGTTTCATATGCAAATGAGTACGCTTTATAAGTGATGACTAAGTGATAACGCATTTGTGATTTCTTAGAAATTGACAATATCACACTAGTGACACGTAAATTCTAATATCCGATTGCCATGTTATATTTTACATAAGGCGGCAGGATACGCAAGGATTATAAAGGAGGAACAGAGGAGGGCTTCCAAAATAATTCAGTTATCGTCGAACAGTATTTTATTATGTGATATCGTTGAACGATTCTTGCAACGGGTTCGTATTATGAACATCAAAGTTTTTTTTTGACGTACGGCGTTGCATGCTGCTGTTACTTTTTTTTTTCTACAACACGGCAACATTCGCCTGCAATGACGTATGTCCAAAATAAACTTTATCGTTAATAGTATTTTGTCAACAATTCACACGGCTTACAAGCAACGAATTAAACACGAGAATTGAAGGACTTCCTGGAGAAAAATAGCGGGACGTTCGTTGTTCTACCTGCTCTGCAAAGAAAGGAAACCGGCTGTGATATGTTCTTTTTTGCTCGCGAACAGCGCAACAGTTGACGGCATCCGTTCGCATCCCCTCCTTTTTTTTCCTTCCATTTTCTCCTACCCTACCCCTCCCTCAAACGTCTGCGATGACTCACGCCATTGCACTGGCGGCCAAGGTTGCCGGCCAATCGCAGCCAAGGTCGCTCAAGGACAGTCGTTGCCCTTTTATATAACCTTCACCCTCCCCCCTCAAAACTCTTCACCCTATCATGCTGCTAAACTGAAAAGTTCCTGTTATTTTAATTCGAAGAATTTTATGCCTCCTTACCTTCCCCCCACCACCAACCAAACATGAAAACAGCCAACCAGGACGGAGATAACTTCCTCCTCCTTAGAGGACGTTGGAGTGTAATAGTAAAACAGAATTAAAAACGAGTTTTTTTTTTTATTACCAGTGGTGGGAAAGGTGGACAAAATTCCTTTAAGGTAAGATCATCGCAAAGTCACGGTAAAATCAGTTAAAAGCCATTAATATCTTTCTTGTTAACCATTCTCGATAGCGAATTTTTTCTTTCACGTTAGAAACTTTACTGGCTTATCGTTTTCAGCAATCAGACCGCAATTCACTTATATCAGGTGTTGTAAACATCCACTTCCAATTTTTTTCTCCTGTACACGGGTATTTCTTTGTGTAAATTAAGTGAACGTATAATTACATTTTAATCTCAACTACATTGAGTTGTACAAAAAATTTAAAACTTTATCCCAGGAAGATATAAATTGAAGATGCCTTGCCAAATTCCATTATAATAAATGAGATACATAATTAAACCTCAAAATTTAAAGCAGAGTACGATTCTAAAATGAAAGCAACTGTCTTAAAATATGGTACATTTGACTGGTAAAAAATTTTTTCTTCGTCTTTTTTTTCTCTGCGAGGAAAATAAAATAACTGAAGATTCCGTACTTTGGTCACAATTTTATTTTCTTTCGAAAATAGCATTAAAAAAAGTTGTACGTAATGGTGGAGTTACGAAAGCAAACACTAATAACGGGTGAGATTTTTACCCATTCGGTAGTCTGTATTTTTAATTTGCAGCCATGATGTTAAGATTGAAATCAGTGATAAAATTAATGTTTTTTAATGGGCCAGTTTTAAAGATAACTAAAAGTGTTCAGCATAAAATTTCTTAATAAATAAATGTTGTCATAGAAAGAATTATATATATGTTTATGTGTGTGTATATATATATATATATTTATAAGGTACCTGGACCAAATAAGGCCATGCTAACGTTAACGTTTCACTGTTTTACCATTTCCTTAAATTTGCTTCTGAACATGTGGAAAAAAAAATCAGAAGTATATTGTGTTGTCTTGTAAACATTAATACGTACTATATGATATACATTTCTAAATTTAAGTGTACTTAAAAATTGTTAGTAGAAAAGATACATATTGACCTTATTAGGAACATATGTTCCAAATAAGGTCAATCACTACAAATGTGTATAGATTACCATATGTTTATGTGTTAACACTAGCCCAAAAAATACATATACTTGTTTCGTTGCAAACATTTCGAATCGGACATAAAGATCATTTCAGTTGTTAGTCAGCCTTGATCACAAAAAACAAATCCTAAATAAGAGTTATTGATTCTTGACTGAATATCTGGCCTGGAGGTAAAGTCTGACATACTGCACTAAAAATGCATGCACGTTAATAACTGTTCAGCAGCATACGTGAAGCATTGTAAATGTAACACATAATTCATAAGTCAGCACACTTAGTCCAATTCTAAGCACCCAGAGCATACCTAATTACCTATATTGCCTCGCTTTGAAATGCCAACACCTTTCTCATGAAAATACTCAACGCATGTGTTATCCAAGATCATGTCGGCTACTTCATCAATCTTTCACACACACACACACACACACACATATATATATATATATATGTGTGTGTGTGTATATATATATATATAAGGTGCCTTGTCCAAATAAGGCCATGTACGCCAATAAGATCATTCGATTGTTATAAAAAAACCGACAGCGCTGAGTGGGAAGTAGTGGCGTGGGAAGAAGTTGTACGCACTGATAGCAGTGGACCGGTATTTATAGTCGTAACATAAACTATACTAGCACCTCGTGGCTACTAAACGAAAGTAGACAGTCACTCCTTGATCCGCCGGTCTTACCTCGTTCCTCGCTGCCAAGTCCGTCGCGAACACTGACTCTGTGGTGTGTCCTTGTACGCAGCTGCCATCTAGGGAGAAAACAAAAAAATAGAGGCCACCACTTCGTTTAGTAGTTGACGACACCCACAACATTCCCATAGCTCGCCAACAATGCTGGTTGATGTAAGCCGAAATGTCCCGATGCTGCGGTAACATTCAGCCACGTAGAACTGAGTACCTGTCGAGGATGATTGACAGGTGCCCACCAATTCTGAAGGCTCGTGACGTCAGCCAGGAATGAGCGCCCGCGTCGCCTAGGGGGAAGACGGGCAGAGGAGGGGCGCAGTCCGCCACCTCACCGCCGGGACTGGAAGTAGGAGCAGGGGAGAGGGAGGTTGCATGGCTCATCAGGTCGCTCAGTCCAATGTCATCGATAGTGCTGACTCGTTACAATACCACGTGGGTTATAATAGCGCCAAGTCTGACTTACAGAAATGCATGCGCACGATTTAAGGTTGGTCTAATGTCTTACAAAAACTGTCATAGTTTGGTTACATATATTGAGTGGTGCTTAATCCCTTTCAGATAACAAAATAAAAATACCGTTAAATATTACTTTTAACACGCCAATACATCAGTCGTAAATTTAGAATTATGTTTCACTGTTTACTTCACGAGCACGTTGTTATTTGTTCATATG
>PNEQ01046413.1:51547-75096 GCA_003012365.1 Medauroidea extradentata
ATATATATATATATATATATATATATATATATATATATATATATATATATATATATATATATATATATATATATATATATATATAATTAGTGTTCAGAACAAATATTAACAAAAAATTGCTCTACAACAACAAAAATTAACAAAATAATAACATTATACTGTATTTAAAGTTCCTGCCGTACTCGAGTTTCAAACAAACTGTGTTATAAAAAAATTAAGTGGATCGCCTGCTACGTGAACAACACTCATTGTATTTGAGATTTTTGTTTGTGATCCATGTTTGGCGTTTTTTTTTTTTTTCACTTCGGGTTAATAACTGAGCGACTACTGAGTCCCAAATCCTTTTTTGGCCATAACGTGTTCCGTGTTGTTTTTATCATGATCCCATATGCATAGTTATTTTACGACATAGTAGGGTGCAATGTATTCCGTTTCTAAATCCTGGCAACGAATGTTATGAGAAGAGTAAAATTAATATCTAAATTGTTATTTATCCGAATTTATTTACTATAATGAACTTATTAAATATAATTTACTTACTCATTAACGTTTAAAATATGGCAGCCATATTCTGCAAAAATTTTATATGATTTTCCTGGTTTTTGTTCGCCTTTGCTTCCCTATATCAAGTTACCATCATCCTGCCGAAGGTATACGCGTAGAACGACAGGTTTTACGATAGTAAAGACATAAAAATTAATTTACCTAGCAGCATTAAAAATATATTGCTAAGGAAATAAAAATACTTAAAAAAAACCCTCTTTCCTGAACTTAGGGTCAACATTCCTTAATTACTGCTACTCAGTGAACGTGTAATTAACTGCATCATTAAAAGTCCGAATGAGTAATGATGCTTGCAAAGAACAGCAACTGTTTATTTCGTGTTTTACGTATGTTATTAACACGTACTCGGGTTGTCCGTGTATGTTGTTCTAAGAGCAGGCGTGCAATGAAGCACGCACATAATTGCAAGTGTTACAATCTCGGAATTATATGGAAGTCACGTCTTACATCTACAACCTGGAGATGTTCTCCCACCCCGTATTAGACATGCTATCTATCTCCTTGCTCAAGACGTTACGATATAAGGGGCTGCGGTGGTAGAATGGTCAGACCATTCGCCTCCCACCAAGGCGATCCGTGATCCCTGAGAGGTCGGTCCTCGGATTTTCACACGTAGGAATCCTGCCGGACGATGCCGTTGGTGGGCAAGGCCTCTCGGGAATCTCCCGTTTCCCCCACCCCCTCATTCCGGTGCTGCTCCATACCCACTACATGTCACCCATCACCAGGGCTAAGGACCTCGATGCTTAATGCTGACCAAAATTTCTCCCACTCACGTTACGATATAACTCGTTGAAATACGCGAATAACGTGCAAACTAAGTTTGTGTTTAAATAATAAACAAGGAGTTAAATTTAAAACGAAGAGAGTAGGCGTAGGCTTTAGGTTTCGTTGATTCAAAGTTTCCATATTCTTTATTGGTAATTATATTGCAGTTTAATGCAACTGCGCAGTAACTGTCGTAAAATAATAACTGTATTTAAAATGGCGTCTAAACTATTTAAACTAACAACTTTTAATCGTTGTAATATAGAAAAAAAATGCTTATGTCTGTTACACATCCATGTTTACTATTTTAATCAATAAATTATTCAGTATTTCTCGGCCTTGGAGTGGTCTTAACATACTTTGTCACCCTTTACGGAACAAAAAATAAAATTTTAATATAAATAGTTTGGCATGGTAACTTATTTTAAAAATGAAGGTGTGTAAACCATGTGAATTAGTACTATCGTTATTTTGTAAGGATCATAATCATGTTGCTTTTAAGTCGTAGTTTTTATTCAGTAAACGCTTATTACTGGTGATTTTATCCCCTGTAGGATTTATTTTGTGTGGAAAACTGTCGTCTTTATTACACAGTTGAATTTCTGTGCATTTGGTCGAAGTAACAATTCATCAATGTGTACGGGTTAGAGACATTCTCATTATGCGAGTGTGCATGTGTGTATATATATGTGTGTGTGTGTCAACTTCTTAGTGGCTTTCAACTGTTGGGTAACACAAAAATCTTAAATAAATAATTTAGTATTTATTATGGCTAGAGACACTGGTAAATCGCGGGAAAAGTTGATTGTTTGCTAGGCTCCAACATGCTATGTATAACACTGAAGGTGCTGCACCTATATTGGCTATAGTTTATATTGAAGCACCGTGTCCCTCTTCAACACACCCAATTAGAACTGTATAGTTTTAACACAGAACGTGTGTGATTTTCCAGAAAACTGTTCACACGTGTCACTATTGAGATACTACAGTTTATTGGAGACTATGCTAAATATTTTCGCGATTTTCCAGCGTCTCTAATTATGGCTGTTCGGCGCCACAGCAATATCTTATATAATGCAAAAATAATGTTTGTTTGTTCTACTTCTATACGTTAGTTCCTATACCATTCATGCGATTGCGACAAATCTTTGGTGAGTTGTTGTGCACGCGCTCACAAAAAAAAATTTAAAAAGAAAAAGAACTATTTGATTGTGAAGGGTGTACGGGGCACCCACAATATTTAATAAGCAGTGCAACGCATGCCGGAACAGCTTGTACGTTATGCATATTATTGTTTTTCTTTTTGTCATCCTGTTAGTGGCCTTCGGCTCTTCAGCGGGACATTAACCTGAAATAACATTATTATTAGGGATCCGTTATTTGGCACGTGGGGCACACCGACCTTCAACCCTGCTGGGAATAAAGAGGGTGTGTAAGACAAGAACACGCAAGTTGCGCGGCCCTCTTGACAGTTGAAACGCGCCTCGGGCGTGCCGCGGGGCCTTAAACAACCTAACCCGAGTTGTGCGGCGTGCAGATTATCTAAATGACTTTGTCACGGCGGGAGGTAAGATACTCGTGCAACCAGCTGCGGGAACAAGACGTTGGCGGTTCTGCCGTGGTTCCCCCCCCCCTTACACACTCTGCAACTTGTGAAACAGCTGTCGCTTTTGCCCGCGAAGGTTTGTGACCATAGCTGTGGGTGGTGGAGTTGTTGAAGAAGGGTAGAAGATATTGCGATAGCAAGTTGCGACCCCCTGGGCAGCTGGCGTCGCCGGCGCCGATATGATAAGACCGCCTTCTAGTGTTGCCAACTTTGTCGACTTTGTCGCTAGATGTAACGACTTTTAAATGAAATTGGCGAGAAATTTTCTATTTAGCTACTAGCGAGTATTCTAGTGACCTTTGTTAGCGTCTAAAACCGGAGAAAAATTCATGCTTTTTTGCTGTAGTAATTTGATATTGTCGAATGAAAGTTAATTTGATGATAACTGATTTTAATATATATAAACTAAAGGAAATAAAGAAAAATACAGTTTTAGCAATTTCCTAGCGACAGTAATATACTTAGTGACTTTCTAATCTACCCAGTTGACAATAGTGGATCGTCGGCCATCACTAAAAGATGCAGGGAATGGACACTGCGGCTTCGCGCGCAAAGTTCCCCGCTCTCTGCAATTACCCATGCACGGCTTAGCTGGCAGCCATTAAATATGCCTTTAATTTCCCCTCGCCACCCTCTGTGGGGAGACGAGATTCGTACCGTAGTCCTGGTATCCTCGTGTCCACCAAGTGCAATGCCGTGGCGATAATTCCTCTTTCCTTCCTGTAGTTTTGATTGATTCCCGAGTAAAAATATGTAGAGGTAATAAATACTGAAATTCAGGGAAAGTATTTTTACTAACCATATTTATTTAGGTGCAAAATTTCTGTTGCAAATAAGTCTGTTATAAGCTATTTACGGTACGGAGAACATTATTTTGACACTGATAATTGTTTATTGGTTTCTAACTTTTCTGGCGCTTGTCATTTTAAGCGTTGGCGCGTGAATAATAATCGAAGTCTTTAAATTTGCTTGCCCTCAGAATTTATCATTTTAGGTTGAAATAATTTTTTTATTATATATGTTGAGATAGTCTTAAAATTTCACATTACCGTGACGGATTATATTGTTTTTTTAATGTATGATTGTTAACGTACACTCGTTTCTATGTCATTTTATCATTAGACTATTATCACTATACGCATTTGTTTTTGTAGTAAAGTAATATGTCCCATTTTCTTGTTCATTAATTTATCTCGTTGAGTAATCTAATGTTTTCAAACGAACCAAAAAAGTAGCACTAAACTGTGTTCATATTGAAGTCTTTCGGAACGTTTACATATATATTTGTATATGTATTATATATATATATATATATATATATATATATATATATATATATATATATATATATTGTCTATAAATATTATTTTCCCCTGAGTTTATCGAGAACTGACAGCTCGTGTGAAATCACAAAAACGGGTTTTCTCTGTGCTTGTTGCGTACTAATTCCTTCTGAGAAGTATGTAAACAGGGTGATAAATATGACAAGTTGTCAAGATTTTCGGCACATAACTCTAATGAATTAATTTTCAGGCAAAATCTTTATAGGTTATGTTCTGTGTTATAGTTAAATTATAACCAGTAAGTTTTAATTTTAAAACCTAGAAAAGTATTAAATTTCCAAGGTTGTGTTTTTCATTTACTTAAATTTAAGACATGTAACAACGTAAACATATTCTCTTTTAAACGTGAACTGCATTAACAAAAAATACATGTTTATCACTTGCAACAATGAGTATATCCGCCGTACGGTAAGTTGATACATTTAGAAACGAACTGTTAAAAAAAAAAAAAAAATACTAGGAATACTTCCGTTATTACCATACAACTATGACAAAAAAAAATGAAAACGCAATACGGTGAAATAAATAAGTGAATTAAACATGTCTGTTATACGATAGTTGGAGGATGGTTGGGTTGGCATAGATATCGTAGAAATAGTTCTTCTGTACATTATGAGCAGCAGCTAAAAAACTGAAAATCGTTTAATGTAATATATACGTAATTTGTGCATTATCAGGAAATGAAATAAAGTGTATATTTACATTTAGCATATATTACAATATTTTAGAGGCGACGTAGTTAGTGACGGCGGATGAACAATGTAAGTCGGCTTGCAGTGCAGCCGTCAGCCTGGCAATGTTATTGTTGAAGTTTGGCGGAAGGATACATAGTTGGTATGAAAACAGATCCAAGCTAGAGGCAGGGGTCCCAGAAAGTATAAAGTTACCATACGGCGGGTATAGTAATGTAAGACTGAATAGACCATATATTTTATTGTCATATTTTGTTGACTGGAAAAAGGTATGGTTATTAGTCAAAAGCAGGAGCCTTTTCTATAATAATGGCAACTATTAACCATAACCGATACAACATTAAATACTAAATGCTATTTTCCCTTACTATGATTTTTTTTACGAAAATAAATACAATTTGACCTTAAACGAAAGTAGTATCTCCCAGTTATTTTTTAAATAGATATTAATATATAGTCTAATTTTTAAGACAAAAATTATATTAGTTCAGTTAGAGTAATTAGTTATTTAATGAAATAATTAGATAGAAAAATTGTGTATTTGGTCTTAAAACATATTAGCTAACACATTAAAATCAATTTTGAACAAAACTGGATGAAAGTTTGTGATACCTGCTCTCGTTTATAATTATACAAAAAAACATTCGCAAAAACAGCGTATAGAGGAGCCGATGGCGTTTAAAGTGTTAATATGATGCGTATTATGCAGGCTAAGCTGTAGTTTAGTTCTTAAATAAGATGTTCTTGTGACATCTGAGTGTACAGGACCATTGTCATGTGACAGTTATAACAACTACAGTAAGTTATCCTACTCAGGCTCTCGGTGGAGTTGCATGCTATGGCGCCATGCTAGTGTGATGCATAAGTCAAACATTTTTGGACCCAGATTTACAACTTATTAAATGGTTTGGAACTCACTACAATCAGTATGTCCTGCGTATGTATTTTTGAAATCCTAAAAAAAACCGAACTGTAGAAACTAAAATAAAGCAATAACGCCCACATTTCAATTACACCTTACACTCCACTAAACCTTTGACACCGAATACTTTAAATAAACTCTTTTGTAACTGAGAAAGTTTCTGTAGAGAATCAGTGAAGGAAATGGCACATAAATATATTTTCATTGTTTTATTCAAACAGTACAATATCTCAGCGTTAAATGGGCACGTACATCTCAAGATATAAAATTTCACCTTTTGGAGTTAACACGGCATTCTGAGATGATGTGAAGATCGACAGGTAGAACCGAATTCACTTTCGTGAAATTACATGAACTAGCAGACGGTTATTAGAAATTTGGTTCTAAAGTTCGTTTCGTGATTTTCTGTCTTGCGTGTTTATTAACTTTTAATTTTTTTCAACTTATCATTGTAACAAGTATTTATTTTTTATAAATTTATTCGTCAGGATCCTAAAAGAGTTTGGTAGATAAACAAAAATCCAATTGTAATCTACACGTTTTTTAATAAAAACAATATGGGAATATTACAAAACAACAATCCTAGATAATGATATTGGGCAACTTTATAAGCAAACATTGATCCAGAAAATTGCTTTTGTTAAGCATGATATCTTGCGCTGCAGTTAAATGTACGAGATTTCGGCGATAGAGAATACGTTACTCAAGCAAAATTTTTGCTCAGAAGTTGGCAAAAACTATCGTGTAGGGTTCTGATTTTTTGAAAATTTGCTTCAAGAAACTACAATTTTTAAGTGATGAAAACACGTTGGCAAACAAATGTTACACCGGAGCGTGCACATCGCTGGACATAGTTACTCTGTGGCCGCAGGCGTTGAGTGTTCTTCAGAAACAAGTAGCGTTACCTGACGCTGAAGTAGTGGGGCGGATGTGCTGAATGAGTCACCGGAAGACCCGAAAAAAATTGGAACAAAGCGATAATGGATCGACGCAACTTGCCCAGCGGTGGCGCAGTTCCAAGTAGCGCAGTGGTGTTTGCCTCGCTGCAAATCTTTCACAAGACCGAGATATATAATATACGTGGCTTAGATAAATATGTATTAGCCAGTCATGACACTATAAATAATTATAGTTTCCACACAAACCTGCATTAACCACTAATAACTATCCTTCATTGCGTCCTTAACATTAACTTTTCAGAGCAATTTAAATAACTGTGTATATCTGCTACACGACAATGTTTACGTTGTTCTATATATAACATATATAAAATGAGTCGTTGATATATGCTAACTGGGCGGCAGTACAATCATAATAACAAATAAGTGGGCGAAACACAAGCGACACTGGACATAATATGATTCACGAGGGTGGTAGATGGCATCAAAGATGAAAATATCAAACATATAAATACACGATAAAAAACAACGTAATTACGGAACATAGTTTCGTTCACGTATAAATGTTGTTAAGAAAAGCAACCATAGAAAATGGGGTTACAGAAAGTAGATCCGCTCGTACACATAAAATAGAGGGTGGTTACCCCTAATCGTCTAGACCTTCTCTAAAGGGATTTGGTATGACATGTGAGTAATCACAATACAATAATGAATTGAAAAGGTCGCCTTTGGAGTAAATTGTAATCACATGTTCAGTTGGAAGTGGATGTGGGAGATGCCTGGAAGGTAGACAGCCAGAAACACTGTTGTGTATGACGTGTCCCAATCGCCTGTCATTTTATGTGCATTTACACACCCTCGTGAATCACATTAGGTGCAACGTTGCAAATATGTTTCTTATTATTTGTTCTCGCAACTGTATTTCTACCGGATTAGCATGTATTAACGACTCAGCCAGTATATGTTTATTTATACATGAGAAGGCCACACTGGTGCCCTGTGTATGGTCAGATCTGGCACACTTTTATCTCAAAACAGTTTTTTCCTTAGAAATTAAATAAATAAAAATGTCTATAATATTTATTCCAATGAACTTTTAAATAACGTGCAACAAGAAATATTGTCTTGAAACTGGAAATGTGCAAAAAAATGTATTTTCTGCCGAAATAGGTATATATATTTACATAACTTACGAATTTGTAGTAAGATACACTATACCAATAGTACACGTATGTTTCTGTTCTTCCTTATTTAAACTGACAGAAATTATAAACATCAAAATGTTCAAATAATCCCACAAAAAAATCTGGAAATTTAATTTTTATAATATAAACTCTGAAGTGATATCTCGAATATTCAAAACTTTCCAAAGAGTTAAGTAACTGCTGCACAAATTGTTGGTTACGTTAAGTGTTAAGGGCTCCGCCTGCCTCAGTGAGCTGATATGAAGAAGAACAGTGATTTGCATGTTAAATTAAAATTATTATTGTACTGTACCTGTCGAGCCAACACGTGAACGCCATCACTGACAATTTTGTTCTTCTCGGTGTGACCCACACTGACATAAGATCTTTTACGGTTTTTTTACAAACCCCAGTAAACAATGGACAAATCAATATTTTACTGTCCAAAAACATTGTAAAATACAAAGGCCTAGTCATAAATTTTTCCCAGTAGTTTTTCTTGTGTAACAATATTTTCCTCTTCGAACTGAAGTGAATGGTTTTTATCCGAAAGCGCTGTCATGAAAGCTGTACAAACCTCGCCGAATAAAATGCAAAGGGGGAGTACACCGAAAAGTGGTATTGTTTCTATAATTTTTATATTTGTACGAGATATGGTTAGTTTTGTAAATATACATCGGGACGTTTTTTAACGGTTCCTTTGATGGTTTTACGAAAAGGCCTCCTGCTACAAACTGTGCCATTTAATAACCAAAAAATGCAATGGTAAAAAGTTCTGTGCCAAAAAATTAGTTCACCAAACCCATTATCTACTGCAGGTGAGACATTCAAAAGCATTTTTTTTTTCACATTATGCAGATCTTGTAATTATAAAAACACACCCGGAAATCCTTAAAAAATGTTGGTTTTCAGTTCCAATTTACAATCGCGCATTTCTCCCTTAAGGATGTTCAAGTGCGATAAAATTATAATTATATATATATTTTTTATATCTTTATGAAATAGGGTTAGTTTTGTATACAATACTTGAGAGTACAGTTTCCTCTTACGAAACAATTTTAACTCGCATAGTTTTCTCATAACGGTGCGCCAAAGTCCAAATTTGCTTGTTCTGTTTCCATGCAAATAATGAAAACCAACTGACCTACTTGAATAAAATCATTCACTGTGATATTACATCACATGAACTATGCAATAAGTATTACAAAAACCATGACGTAATATTTTGGAATTTTTTAAAAAAATCGCAAAACTACAGGAAAGAAGTTGAAAAACGCCATTACTAATTTTTTCCTTAATTTTGGGTATCTTAACAAACGTTGGTTTTCAATATCAGTTTTCAATCGGGCGTGTCTTCCTTAAGACTTGCGCAAACCAAAAACTTACATTAAGTGCGGCTGAATTCGACGACCGACAAACCGCAGGAGATAAACGAGAAAATAATAAGCAAAACATACAGATAATATGAGTCCAATTTTAATAAGCCTTTGAAGTTAGAACTTTGAAACGGTACGTTTCCAAAATATCGGCAAATAAATTACTTGGAAGGACAATACTCTGAGCATTGCTTTATGTTGTTTGGTTCTGTAATTCATAGCAAATTCTGGCAGGACATTCTAACCTTATGAAAATAACAGCGGTGGTCATCCTCTTCTTGCATATGACTTTCTTAAAGTCATGCTATTTAAACTTTGAGAAGGTTTATTGAGCTATGTGACTTGTGTGACAAAAATGATCCTGCAAGTTATAATTACTTCTCGTTTCTGTTCTAAACGCACGTAAGGATTTGGCGTAGTGATCTGATTAATATGTGATACACATTGTTTACAGTGAATGTCCACCGTGCGCTGAGAACAACAAAACACACATGTACATATCATTGCCCAGACTCTATACTATGTATCGCTACACCGAATCTTTAAGTGTGTTTTGAACGAAAATGGCAGGTGATAGACTATTGCAACAAGAGGATTATGTTTTTACATAAGCCGCATAGTTCAATTATCCTTCATAAAATGTTCGAATTTCCAGGCGCTACGAAAGTTGTATGCAAGTAGAAAGTGGTCACCATTGATATTTTCATAAGGGTGGAAGGTCTTTGTTGTCAGAATTTGCTATGGCTTAAAAGAGGCTAACAACGTAAACCTATGCTCAGATTATTGCCCTTCCAAGTTATTTATTAGCCGATATTGTGGGAAAATACCGTTTCAAAATTCTAACTTCAAAGGCAATTTTTTTATGTAAATATTAAGTTTAGACACATAGTGTTCTCTATACTTTGTGCTTATTTTTTGCTCAGGATCACTTTCCGCAGTTTGACGGTCGAATTCAGCCCCACCTTGTCTATATATAATGTTCGCGCGTCGTGGAACCTTTTCGAAGTCCTAAAAAAACGTGCATAACGACTTGAAAAGGCATTCGCATGTTGAACACGAAGGGTGAGAGTTGATAAGTTGACGGGACGACCCCCCAGAGAGCTGTGCGGCTCCATAGGTCGGAACTCCCTTCCAGATATGCTGTACACGTCCCTCTGCGACCATTCATTTGGTGCACGCTGTGTACATGCATCCCCTCTTCCTTTGACAATTCGTGCTGGTGAAATAACGTCGTCCACACTTCCCTCCCAACAGTTAAGGGCGCTGTCTGCCCTAGAGCCTTTACGAGACCAACGACAGAGCTTTACGTTTCAAAATATGTTAGGAATGTCCCAGTTACCTGTAACGATACTATTTTTGAACTGAATATATTTTTTCTATTGAGAAGAGGTAAATATTGCTACAAGAACAAAAACGTTGAAAAAAATATAAGTATTTGTTTTCGAATGCTTTTTAGGCATGAAAATAATTACTTGCTTATAGTTTACAGTGTTTTGAAATAAAACAGCCTAAAAGATCAAATAGCAATGTGTGTCGCTCCGTGATGAACAAAAAGTCATTGGTGGCTTACACGTAGCTTCCGTATGTAGAGCTACTGACTTTGTGGTGGAAATAGTTTTTCACTGACGTGTTTTAATGTCTTAGGTTCACATATTCAGCTCTGATTCGTGGTTATTGGCTGCGTCTTTACCCAGAGTCATCGCTCAATGGACGACTTGATGAACACGCCCTCTGACGTCACACCGCAGGGGAAGAGTACTGTGGGAAACAAAGCTTGTTTACAAACATGCTGATTTGTTGGTTGGTGATGGCAGAAACCAAACATTTTGTGCACTCATAGACGTGCTCGCTAGAGTAAGAAGTTTAGTTTCAAATTCATAGTTAATATACGCAAATGCATAAGATCAACGTTTACCTGAAAAAGCGGCAAATTCCAAACACATACATCAAAACGGGAACATGTGAAACCAAACACCTAAATGAAGGTTATGTTCGGTTGCGGTATCCATGGAGATACGAATTGTATCCCACACCAGACTGAAGCTCCGCCTCTTTTCAAGTCGTCCATTGACTGTGCCAACGAGAGAAAAGTTACTGCGACAACGTACATCTGTTTATTTGCGTGTAGAACACCAAGACGGTATACGAGTTTAAAAAAAAAAACTCCCAATCACTGGCCATGAAACAGAGCTGCAGATGAGAACGTAAAGTATTGAAACAAATTGGTGCAAAAGTCTTTTCAGTAAAAATCAGTGGCTCTACGGATATGTACTGAGCTCCACCAAATACATCGAATCCCTGTACATAAATCCCCGTGCTTGCTCTAGCATGGGCTCTGGTGCAGACAGCACACAAAGGGGCCTCCATGCTTACGACTGAAATGTGTCACAGCTCTGACTCTCGTACCTGGGAAAATACAAACAAGGTTCGGAAACCCCACTGGTATAAACATGCGTGGGGCTCTACTGCTTACACTTCGCATCGTCTTAAGGGTGTTCAAGTGCGATAAATTCGTAATTTTATACTTATATGAAGTAGTGGTAGTTTTGTAGACGATACTTGTGAGTGCAGTTTCCTCTTACGAAACAATTTTGGCTGGCGTAGTTCTCTCATAACGGTGCGTCGAAGTCAAAATTTGTATGTTCTGCTGCCATGCAAATAGTGAAAACCAATTGACTTACGTGCGTGAAATAATTCACAGTGAAATAACATACTATGGGCTACGTATTAAAATATTTCAAAAAAGCCCGCTAACTGTGCTGAATTTGCAATTTTTTTTCTGTACTTTGCGATTTTTTCTAAATTCAAAATATTACGTTGTGGGTTTTTTAATGTTTTGTTGCGTGGTTCGTGGTTTGTAAGTTGACAGTGGATTGTTTTGTTTAAGTAGGTCAGTTGTTTTTCACAATTTGCATGGCAGTGTAACAAGCAAATTTTACTTTGACACTCCGTTATGAGAAAACTATGAGAGCTTAAATTGTTTCGTAAGGGTAAAATGTACTAACACGCATCTTCTACAAAACAAACAAAATTTCATAGAAATATAAAATTATGATTTTATCGCACTTGAACGTGCTTGTTTCTTACTTTTTTTTTTTCAGGCTGGTGCCGATAACTCAAATATTATTTGAGTCAATGTGCAGTCACACGATGCACAAAACTGCGGATGCGTTTTTAAAAATAATGCACCATTCTTCAGCAAAAAAAAAAAAAAAAAATATTTTGCTTCATTTTGGCTTATTTTCACGACAAAAGAACGTGGTACTATGGGTGACGAAATCTAAAAAACCGTTCAGTACATTGCTAAAAATTGCTACAAATTATGACACATTTTAGTGTCAAAACTTTGAAGAACAATTTTGATATGAGTATTAGGTTTTGATAAAAAATATTTTCAAATCTCTGCAAAACTAAGGAACAAGCCTCGAAGAAACTGTATTCGCCACAAAAATGCAATTGCAATGATATTTGTAGCAAAGACTGGTTAACTTACAAACTTTACTTCTGATGACAGTTCCATCTATTAAAAATTTAACATAATGACCTCAAATTATATGTTTTACCCTTACTTTATTTGCCTGTTTTGAATACTAATGTACCTACATAAATATTTTGCGAACATAAATACCCTAGAATTAGTTACACGCTATTTTCTATATAAAACAACTTTGTTGTTTGAGACACCACGTTAATACACGTACGTAACGTCTTTCTACATGCTAGAAGGTAAAATATTTTTTTAATACGAGCTACGCAGTCTAGTAATGAACGCAATGAAAGGAATATATAACTTGTCACTATTTCTATATGGACCAGTAACACGAGGAATCTAGAAAAATTAACATAATATTCTAAAATAACTTCTGTTACACATCTTCCCAAGCTTGTTTTCGTTTAAATCGTTGTTATTAGAGTCACGATTTTATGGCGAAAAGATTTTTGCACCATTTGGTATGAATGCCTAATGTGCACATCTGCAGTTCTTTGCGGTCACTGATTGGTAGGGACCCTAGTTTTTCGCGAAAAGAATTTTGCCCCACTTTGTTTTGGTGCCTCACGTGCATAACTGTACTTCTGCTTCGTGGTCAATGATTATATGTTTTAACTGTCACTAGCCTTGGGGCTATACCGGCAAATCACAGACGTATGTTGTTGCAGGAAAGTTATTGTAATTGGCTCAGTCAAACGAGATACGGCTCTTTATTTAGACACGCTGCCAAATAACCATGAAGCAGAACTGCAGATGTGCACGTAAGGCACCGAAACAAAGTGAGGCAAAATTATTTTCGCGAAACACAAGAGTCTCTACTGATTGGGTGTTTTAACTCTCCCTTGTCTTGTGGCTAAACTGGCAAATCATAGCAGTATGAAGTCACAATACCCTAATTCGGATTGGCGCAGTCAAATGAGAAACGTGTCTGAACAAATACAAGATGCCAATAACCATGAAGCACAGCTGCCAATGTGCACGTAAGCCATTGAAACAAAGTGGGGCAGAAATATTTTCACGACAAAATTGTGCCTCTAGTTATTACTTATCGCCTTATTTACTTATTCGAAAAAAAACGGTATTAAGTTTTTACATCCGAAGTGTTGCTATAGGTTAAGTTTGAAAATTTTAATGTTTGAACGTTTTCTTCAATAATAAGCAGATTTTGTTTCTTACTGAAGAAGTGTCACTGAAAAAACGTTTATGAATAAATTCAAATTAATACTGAAAAATGTGCGTAGGCCTTGCTTATCGTTGTTGTTCAAGAATAATCCTATTGGTTTGAAGAATATTAATCATAAAATCAGATTTTTTATCATGTGGTATTATACTTTATTTTTACGGGTCCGGCTATACTACACGAAAGAATACACTATAGCTAGAGACACTGGAAAATCGCGAAAATATTTAACATAGTCTCCAATAAACTGTAGTATCTCAATCGTGACACGTACGAAACAGTTTTCTGGCAAACCACATACGTTCTGTGTTACAACTGTTCAGTTCTAATTGGGTTTGTTGAAGAGGGACACGGTGCTTCATATAAACGACAGCCAATATAAATGCAAAACCTTCGTGTTATACATAGCATGTTGGAGCCTAGCAAACAATCAACTTTTCCCGCGATTTACCAGTGTCTCTAACTATAGCTAGAGATGATGGTATATCGCGAAAATGTTTTGTGTCAACATAGCCTTGAAAACCCTGACACAACGTAGCTGTCTGCAGACCAATAACATGCATTAAATATTACAATAGCGGCATTCTTATTGGCTCAGTCAAATAGGGCAGTAGCTCCACGTACAAGGAAAAGCCAGTAATCTTTTGATAAGTTGAACGTATGTTGAAGCCTAGCAAATAGTCAAGTTTTTCCGCGATAAACCATCATCTCTAACTATAGCTCGTAAACTGCTTTTCATTTCAAACCGGATGGTATTTCAAACTACAAAATATACATTTAAAAAATGTGCCCTGTGTTAAGGGCTTGTTCCTTAGTTTTTTTTTTTTTTCAAATTGGTGCCAATAACTCAAATATTTTTTAACCAAAATCTTTGAAAAAATTTGAGACATTGTGCAGTCACACGGTGCACAATACAGTGGATTCGTTTTTTATTAATATGTACCATTCGACAGCAAAAAATAATATTTTTCTTTATTTTGGCTTATTTTCACGACAAAAAAAAACGCGGTGCTTTGGGTGATGAAATCTAAAAAAACCAAATCAGTACGTGGCTACAAAAAAAATCAGCTACAAATTATGACACATTAGTGTCAAAAGCGTGGGGCAATATTTTGATATGAGTATAAGATAGAAATAAAAAAAAATATTTTCGAAATCACTGCAGAACAAAGGAACAAGCCCTTAGTTACACAACACCAACACATTAAAAATATATGTTCAAAAACATCATGTTGTTAAGACGGCGACTAGTAAAATAATGTCACTCATGTCTTAAATATATCCATCCGATTACATAACCGTTGATTTTATCTGATGCCTACCTACCATCTTTGTTTGTTTGTAAAGTTACAGTCACTAGCGATGGTGAAGTTTTGCGAATTCAATGACCTGCATGTTACAATCAAATATCCTACGCATACTCAAGCCCTGTCTATTCGTTCATTGTCTGCTGTTCCACTGAGTAGCAGCTAGTGGACCGTTTGTTTAATTTCTAAGATAGTTGTACATGAAATAATGACACGTATAATAACGACAATTTAAGATAGCATTAAAATAGTGAACCACATAAATTCACGCTTAAAAAGTTTACTGAAATTTGAACTAACTTATTAAGAGCAACAATGACATAAAATAAAAAAAAAATTAAACTGACTAAAATGTAACAAATTATTTATCTCATGAATATAATTGTAACATTTCAAACGAAAATAAAATTTGGACTGCATGCAATAGTTAATAGTAGGTTCATATCGTTTACAAAGCGATGAAATTGTTAGTGACTTAGTTGAACTATTCACACGTCAATTATATCATCAACTTATTGCAGCAACTAGGTAACTTAATTTTTTCAACTTTAAGTTATCTGAAGACATCTACTCTAATCTTATTGTTGTTGCTATCGGCATGCACGTAATTTTAAATGTGTTAAATAGAGTATTGTAGCAACACAAATATATCTTTCAATAAATAACTACGTGTGTTACAAAAGCAACTGTCATCGTTACAAGTAGATATCTTCGTTCGGGATAAAGTGAGCACTAAAAATGTAACCTTTGAAAAATATTACTGACTGTAATTGCATGTAATTCAACATTAACTACAGTCCCCTTACTGTTTGTATGGTTGGCAGCGAAATTGCGCAATATAGTTCGGTGCATTTTTCTATTTAAATACAATAATACTGAAACAAAATCAACCGAAATAGGCATAATTGTATTTTATGTAATTAACAAACTTGTTTTATGAAACTGTATGAATCCCTACACTCTACAATTTATTTATCTTACACGCCCAAACGTCAAGTGAAGTGTCCAGAAGGGTTAGACATTTCCCACCGTTAGCCGTTACGCGCGGAAAGATATGAATTGGCTGAAAATAGAACATTAGCAGGGCTTTTTTGAGTGCTCACTTTATCCCGAACTGCCTGTACCTAGTAATCTAGTTGTAGCATTAAACCCACGAATCGCATGTACCCCTTTTTTTTATTCTTACTAGTATTTGGAGAAATAAATTTATACTCTTTAGTCCGGTTTAAAAACGTAGTATATTAAAAATATGTTTCTATTTAACATTATTTCTCCTTTTTATTCTACTGTAGTGTGTTAAATTTTGCAGTGATATGTTAAAAACGTGGCGTATATATTTCATGAATTATTTTTAATTTTTTTAAATTTATTTTTTAACAATTATTTTTTCTTATTTTGAATTGCCATACACTTCTGAGCTACGTTTGAATTTCCAAGTATCTTGCTCATCGGAGAGTTAGTTTACAGTCGGTTGTAAAATTTGCACCGAACAATCAGACAGACAAGACAGTTGCATTGTCATCCAGGTCTGAGCTTGGTTAAAGTGTCAAGTGTCTAGTTTATTGCTACCCTAACTCATTGTTACTGAACACGCAAACAGACAAGAAAGCGAGATTGTGAAACGCAGTGGCGGCTCGTAGGTTGTTGCCAGGTAGGGCTGCAGTTGCCAAGAGCTGTACAGGGTTGTGCGCTGGTTGACTCTACAGCCACTGACACGCTGATGTGCAGGTGCCCTTTACTACTGAGTGGTCACAAATGATCTGGTAGCCGGCAAATATTTCATGGTTATTGGTCTACGGTGTGTTCATCAAGAGTGTACAGTTCCGACTATCTGCAGCCCCGCCTGGCAACAACCCACGAGCCGCCACTGGTGAAACGTATCAATTAAAAGAAAAAATCAAAAGAGAGCAAATATTCTGATGACGTGACACAAAATTGCGGCATCTGATGATCTACCAGAAACACATCATACTAACAAAGTGTTTTCTTGCAAAGTTGGCGAGAGCAACATTCCACGACTGCTGAGTATTGGTTTACCTGCTCTGACTTCCAAATTCCTGCAAAAAAAATTATTAATGATTTGAGTAACAAGTCCCCTTGTGGCATCTCTTTCGGTTCATCTGCTGTGTCTTTTTAATCGTTTAAAGAGTGAGTTCGTTAGTGCAATCAACACGCAGGCGTTGGACGCAGCGAATTTCACGCTGCAGTAGTCGTGGGTTAATTGCGTTCATGCAAGACTCCAAATGAACTCTCCCGTCCACAGACAGCGCTGGCAGCGAGACCACGTGAAGTCTTAAATTGTTCGCAGGATGACTTGTAACATTCCTTCGGCATGTCTCAGCGCCTGGGCACCTACCCCGCCTCACCCCTTCTTCTGTTCAACAACCGGCCACTTCAACACCTTGTTTCCGCCTGTCCTCATCTCGGTGTCCTCTGATGACGTCACGCGCGCGAGTTGTTCCGTAATTAATCGATTCTATAGCGGCCGCGTATGTAAGAGACAAGTTATGTTTTGCGTGTGTACCTCGACAAAGACAAACCTGCTGAATCCACGTGTTCATTCAAACTCTCTTTTTAACCATTTGCATGGTTTTAATCAAATTTATCATACTTCAGCCATTCAGTTATTCAAAATAGTTTATTCTGTTCAAATATTGTAAGAGAAACTATTTTCCATTTGAGAGTTACTCAAAATTACCTGTGTAACAGCAAGAACCTATGACAATAGATTCCATCGATTCAAAGATACAAGGAAAAACCGGTTAGAAATTGCTCGTATGTACACTGAGAGAAAAAATTGGTTGATTCAAACAAATATTTGTTTATATATGTGCAAATAACGATGTAGTGTTGTTTTAAAGAAATATTTAGTTGACAACCATTTTTTTGTTAGATCAACAAAGCAGTCATGTTATTTCATAATCTCATTTAGTTAATGAACACTACATAGTTGGTTGCACATATACAAACAAATGTTTGGTTAACTCAACAAATCCTTTTTCTCAGTGTAAACAGTATATTATAATCATCACATTGACCATAAAAACGCCCAAGAGTCTGTCAGAAAAACTGCCTTGAAATCTACGCTCAAATTGTGATAAATCTGAACAAATAGACTAACAGTAAAACATAAAATATTTTGTCCAACTTTAACAGTCAAACTTTACTGCAAAATAACAATAGCTTAAAAGCCTTTACACATGAATGTGTAATAGTTTTTCATGGTTGTGTATAGAAGGAAAAAATACATGTGTAATGAACTTTGAAATAACTGTGCAATGGGAGTGCATGACTGGATTTATTTGCTTGGACATACTCCATTGCGAAATAAATGACTGTCAAAAGAAAACTAAAAATAAAAATATGACAAGAAAACATAAATAAGCAGAGTATGCTTTAGTCATCAGGATACATACACAACATGAAATTCCAAAACTGGAATCTGGTCAGATAAAACAAGGAACAAACAGAAAATGAAATAAATAACAAAAATATAAAAATATAATAAAGAGACCTAAGTCTTTTTGTTATTTAGTTTATTTTCTGTTTGTTCCTTGTTTTATCTGACCAGATTCCAGTTTTGGAATTTCATGTTGTGTATGCATCCTGATGACTAAAGCATACTCTGCTTATTTATGTTTTCTTGTCATATTTTTATTTTTAGTTTTCTTTTGACAGTCATTTATTTCGCAAAGGAGTATGTCCAAGCAAATAAATCCAGTCATGTGTAATGAAGTATTGCTGATCAATAAAAAACACCCTCGTTAACACATGCGCGGAGATAGAATCACATGCTAATAATGTGGGTTATCTGACACCTGTTCGTTGAATGACCGTACAATTTCTAATAAAGCATTAATTTAAAACATACGAACATAATGTGAGTACGGTTAGGGAGTTGCAAGCCCTGAAATGCCTCGCCTGACTAGAAGCTAGAAAACACGAGTCCGTGAAGGTCACTGAAACGATCAGCAAATATCTTGCACAGTAGATGATCGATGTAGTTCTTGTTTGGCTTGCGCGCCAGGATGTGGAGAAACAGGTTTCAATAGGAGTTGACGAACATCTCGAAACAAGTGTTAGACAAACAGCAACTGCAGGAACTTCTGTCTGGTTTGGTCAACTCTGCACGACCTAGTTACTTTGCTCACGCTACGTTAGACGAGTGGAAGCACTAAACTCCCCAGACAACCATGTGGAGTTACAGTTTTGTCGGCAGCTTCAAAGACAGTTTTCTGAAGTTCCGCATTTGAAAGCACGAACTTGTAAACTATTTACCGTTGAGTTATAAACAGAAACAGGTTCGTAGTTAATTCGGAGCAGAGCGTAAGGTCTCGTTGACAGCAAGGTCGTTAGACACGCAGAAACAGTGGTTCAGTAAACAGGAAATGACAAAGGAACCAGCCTGGGACTATGTTAAGTAACACTCACTGGATATTCTTGGAATTATTTCGGAAAACCATGGAAAATTTAAACCATTCTAACTGGACCGGGGATAGAAACCGAGGTTTTCCCGGACGTGAACCCAGTTTGATACCACTGTGCTGCTTCGCTTGTTATACGCCACTTTTTCGGTCACACAATTTTTCTCGGTTGTTTAGAACTCAAGAGTATTTTTCCAGACCAGTCACCTAGTTATGTGAATTTATTCTGTTCGCTGAATGAAACACTTCTTTTTTTCTATGGAACAGTCTTATCATTATCTCTCAGTTTGCTCGTTACTGACAGTCGTGTCCTCATTTGCATGCACTAGGTAATTGTATCCTTGATGAGACGTCTCCCTCCAGAGCGGTCTTCAGCTCTTTTTAACATAACGTAAAGCTATTGGCGGGTAAGTTATTTGCTTGATCTAACTATCATCTACTTGCTGGTCTTCCTCGTGGTCTACTACCTTCGACCTTTCCTTGAAAAAGGTCGTTACCAAATTACCCCATTTTTTCCTCTAAATGTGCCCAAGGACCTGGAGGTAACTTTAACTAACATGGAAATATAAATGTTTTGGAATGCTCAGTTCGTATATAATGAAACTATTTGTCCATCTTTCTCTCTATGGTATACATAGCATCCTCCGCCAACACCACATATCACAAGCATCAATTCGGCTCTTGTCACTAGTCGTCACGTTTCATGTCTCACACAGCCGTACGAGAACAACAGGGAATGCCAGAGATTAAACCAAGCTATGTTTGTTGTTATTGATATTACCCAGTTTTACTAGATTTGCGTCATTTTAACAATTGCAGCTCGACTAAGAGGAATACGTCGCTTTATTTGTTTATCATGATTTCCCAGGACATTTTTGGCAGACCCTAGATATTAAAATTCACTCACTACCTCCAGATCCTATAAGCATCCTGTGAGTTGGATTTGATCTTAAAATGAATACGAAATCGATTAATTTGCGTCTTCAAAAAAACCCTCAAGCAAGCAACACTGATATTTTGACAATCTGTCTCCACTTGCACAACAGTCTCTAATGTATGTGACCGAGAGGTAATAATACCGGCTTTCCGGACGGAAGCCATGGTATTAACTCTGATCGACTGTTGGCGAAGAAGAAAATAAAAAAGGTCTTCTGTGTTAGCACCCATCATCCCAACATTTTTTTTTACATCCATTGTCATATTGTATTAACCTTTTCCCTGATTAGCGCAGTCAAATAATTACTACACAAATACGCACAGCTAATAACCGTTAAGAATATGCTGCAGATGTGCACGCAAGGAATTAAAACAAAGTGGTGCAACATTTTTTCGGGAAAACTTCCTGTCCCTAGGAATTGATTATGTCCTCATTCATATTTTAAATATGAAGTTAATATAATCCTTACTTTTTCTTCAAAAATTTTTTAATTCATTTTCGGCAAGGCGACAAGCCAAATTAATTAAATTTTTAATGTAGCTTTAAACTGTCAGTCAAGCCATACTCTACGTCTTATCGTTACCTAATACACCAAAATTATGCGAAGTGAAATTTTTGCTAATAATGAAATGAGTCCGTGAGAGCGACCAATATTCTGCCTTAACAACAATTTTGCTGTAATTCGCTCTTCTGCCTCATGTGTATATTAGTTTCTCATTCCTGACATTGTGCTGCTTTTCCAATTGCACTTCCCTAATTACTTTTCAGAATGTTTAGAGAGGATGATTTATCGCGGGAAACTTGACTGTTTGCTGGGTTTTAACGCACTTTCAGCTTACCAGAAGATGACTGGCTTACGCTTGTACGTGGAGCTGTTGCCTTATTTGGCTGATCCAATAAGAATCCCGCTGTTGTAATATTTGATGCCTATTATTGGTTTGCAGACAGCTACTTTCTGTCAGACGTACATCACCTAATAATTTGTGTTGTAATTAACTGCAGCGTTTTCAAGGGTATCTTGGCACAAAACATTTTCGCGATATATCATCCTCTCTAAGAATGTTGTATGTGAATCACATATCTGGTGATAATAGACCACACCGTCTCGTTTTATTTGTATTGTAATGTTCTTACTGATTTATTCGTTTTACATTACTTACTGAGAAATATGAGAATTTCAATGATGTATGACTTGAAAAAAAACTTTAGATTTTTTAAATGTTTGTTTAGTAAATAACTTTTAAAAAATCGAATCCACGAACATTAAACGAATCCGCCCCAACTTTGCAAACATTTTCTTAGAGAAAATTGGCAAATTAAAAAAAAAATGTCAATTTTTGCAGTAATAATTGACGACGACGCGTTGAATTACATGAAACTATCTTTACCCGCCGCTACGCCTGCGTTGTTCTAAAAAATAATAGAGTTTTGTATAGGGCACCAATCCTCTGTGCAGTAACAACAGTAAACAACAGGAACATTGTGAAAAATATATTGTGTAAATCTAACCTACTTCGAGATACTAAGGCTTCAAACTTCAGTAGAAATATGTTAAGGCTTCTGCCTACTTCGGAGCGCGGCGGGAGCAAGGATAGGGTTTTACATGTTAAACTAAATTCCGTGTAGCTCTGTCACCCTTTGAGATATCGCTTTCGGGTAAAAAAAAAACATTTTCTGCATTGATAAGAGGAGAATACTGCGACGTAAACGAAAATGTGAAAAGAATTTAATGAATACAGGGTTTCGAGTGTTTAATCGGCATGAAAACACTTATTTGTTCACAGTTTTCAGGGTATTTATATAACTTGCTAAAAGATTCCGTAGCAGTGTGGGCCGTATCGTACTGAACAAAAAAGTCAGTGGTGGCATATATGTAGGTTTGAAAGTGACTGAGATATTTAGGAATATACTTTAACCTGTAACGCCCTATCCTTGTTGCCGCCGGAGCTCTGAGGTAGGAAGAAGCCTTAAACATTTAAAATTTGTTCTTATATGCGATACATTGATCACTTATTGCCAAAACTACACATGCCTGTTCTCTGCTGGTAACCAAGTGAACTACGTATTCTGAGCCTTTCCAATCGTGTGAAAACCGCAGCGTGGTTTATCAAGATATTATCATATATCACGGCACATGGATGGTTTAACATATATACCTATTTAAGACAATATAAACTATACAACAAACATATTACACAGTTTATTTATAGATAAAAAAAAGTTGATACCCACGACTTCGTTCGCTGGGTTCTCAAATTGATGTGGCAGTATTTCTGAAATAAAAAGTTTTGAAAAGTGTAAAATGGTGCAGAAACTGTATTGACAGTCACTAATGACAGTTTTGATTTTATCAGGTTCCTCGTTCTGCCCTTCTACCCCTTTTTGGCTCATTCCCTCCCCTCCCCACAAGCCACAAACCAAACCGTGCATTTTATCGGGTAAAAAGCAGACTATATTACTCTCCGGCCCATAAACTATATCTAAAGATGACGGTTTATCGCGGGAAAATTTGACAGTTCGCTGGGTTTCATAGTACGTTCAGCTTATTAAATGCTCATTAGCTTTTTCCTGAACTTGGAGCTGTTATCATATTTGATTGAACCAATAAGAATCTCAATATTGTAATGTTTGAAGTCTGTTGTTGGTCTCCAGACAGTTACGGAGTATCAGACATATATCGCCCAATCATATATGTGGCGAGAAATTACATTGCTTTCACGGGTATGTTGGCACCAGTGGCGAAGCGTGAAGTGTTCTAGGGCAAGTTGTGATAAGCAGTGACTGTACAGAACTCTCAGTTGCCTGTGGAACCATTTGACTGGAGATGGAAGGTACACCTCTCAGTAGAGACATGAAC